>JAMKCH010013522.1:0-24910 GCA_023653785.1 Ophioderma brevispina | reverse complement strand
AAGGATATCTATGAACCATAAACAGAATGAAGGTGCTAGGATCAACAAAATGCATCTTTAATTTTTAATCAGGCAGGGCCTTTAATGGCTAACTTGGTTCTCCCTCACTCAAGATCCAGCATACTTACTTGAGTCTACCATAGCCAAGCTTCCCTTGTCCTGACTTTGGTTATGAATGAGAGAACAGTCTTCAGGGATCTGAGGTTATCTTTGCTGTCACCAATATCAAAACCAAGCATGCTCACATCACCATCATCCTTAGGACACAAAAAAATGGCGGAAAATAGTACAAGTCAGTAGAAGGTGTATTTGATTTCCCCATTTCTGTTATGAATGCAGTCATCATATTTATTTTCAAAGTATTTCACTTTTTCCTCATGATGCATTTGTTTAATATAAATACTTATTTTGTGGTATTTAGGGGTTTCTTATAAAATTACAGGGGGTTGGGTAATCATTTTGGCAATCAAAAATCATTTTCGAATTTGTTTTACAACATGGTCTATGAAGAACGTTCTTTTTGCCTGACCAATCATCACTGAATTGATCTTCATCTTATCTGAATCATGCAGTCTACCTTTACTTGATGTTCCATATGTAATTGGAGAATGTAAACATGGCTAAGATGCATCGATTTACCCTCTCATCTAATTACTTGTATTGACCCCCAGTATAGCCCATGTTTGATTTATAATCCCACCCCCCAGTTTTAGAAGAATAGCAGAAAATCCTATTATAATCTCACCAGTATGTTTCTTGCTGTAAAAAAACAGATACCAATTTTGTTTTAATTTAAACCCCCACCCTCATTCAAAATGACTGACTATGCTCTTAAGAAAGTGTGACAAAATGATTTATACACCTTTATGCTATATTGGGGGGCTGTGAATCACTTAAACAAATTTTAAAAAATCACACGTTTGCTTGCAATTATCATTTTTATCTCTTAATTTTCCATCTTGTGCATGAAAAATGTTTAACACTTTAGGCTCAAAAATGTGGGTTCTATTACATTTGGGCATGAATTCCATGGCTGTATTCCAAAAACTGTCAAAATCATCAGGATTAAGTCAGAAGAATTACACTTTTGGGCTATGTTTCTGTGGAGGGAAATTGTGTGCTCCAGAACATTTTACACACTTACAACCCATTTTGTGGTTTTTCTTCTTATTTGCCACATTAACATTTCCTTCCTTGCATTTTCCATTCCTCCCCCTCTTTCCCCCCTTTTCCTTTCTTATGTTAATTTGCGCATTTTAGTGATTTCTCACTGATTTTCTTTGAAATTTCCTCGGGCCACCCAGTACCCAAGTCTCTCTACCTGTTTTTTGTGCTGTCCTGAGTAGAATAACTTGCTCTACTGTTACAATGGCAATCATGGCCCAGAAAAGGGTGGCCCAAGGGAGTGCAGTTGCTTCCTAGACACACTGAGTGACGCCGAAATATCAACAATAGTCAGGCAGAACCGAGCTTTAAAAAGTGAAATTCATGTACCCAATATAAGTTCCATTTCACAATTCAAATGACCACAATAAAAACAAAATTTTTGAATTTCAGAATAGTCCGAAACCTTCTCGTACCATCATCCTCACACTTGAAAATCGCCATCTTGGGCCTTGTTGAAGAGCCCCTGCCACAGGAATCCATTGGCCTTTTTTTTCCTGAATCACACACTCAACACATTTTTTTTTGCATACTTTATTTATGTTTCCCGAAGGGGATAGCTGCCTCTGGTATTCAAAGTTTTCCTTGCAATGTGCACTAAACATTCCTGTGAACTTTGGCTGGTCAAAAGTTAAACTCACACATAGCTAACCAGCGCTTTCAGTTCTAATCAACCTTAGCAATTTCTCTCTTGTAACTTAATTGTTCCACATTTTTGATTGATACAAAGAAAGGCCCGGGTATTTGACACCGGGCGCAAATCACCCTTTTGGTAATGGAATTCTGCAAATCACAACATTATTCCAAACTCCAGTGAGTTCAAGCAAATGGTTCAAGTTAATTTCACTTGTTGCTACCAACCAGGTATGGCTGTTTTTACTGTTTACAAGCCAGATAGGCCTATGGCCATGCTGAACTTTTTTGCTTTTCAAGCTAACAAATATAGATTTGCGTGTTTGTCGTCTTTTTCCCGCATGTAGCTTCAAGTGAGGACTCGGATTTCCCTTTCTCTCTTTTTTGATGTTACGACTTTGGCATTTAAATATTGCGTGCATACTGTCATTAAGAGAAACAGTTATTTGCTATATCAATGGGAACAATGGTGAAATCCGTATTAATGGATTTTAAAGCATTGTGAGTTTGTTTTGGTGGGTCAATCAATTTTGGATGCGAGTTCTACAACTATGGGCTTCCCTTTGCCACATTGTACATTTAAAGGCTTTTTCAATGAGTTTTCACTTTGGAAATTGTCCTTTTTTTATGCTGATAACAAACAGAGTAATTAAACAGTTCATTTTTAATTTCCTAACCTTGTGACTCCAAAAGTGAAATTCTAAACAAAACAAGGCCCAAAAAAAAAAACAAATCACCAAGTTTTTTATCTAATTAATGCAAATTTACAACTGATGGTACCAGCCGTAAGATATGAACAAGCCTATTTTATAAATCAATTCCAAAGACAAAATTTCAATCAAGAACACAGACTTATGCATTAAATAGACATCACAAATATTTACTTGGATAGAAAAGTATACCACAAGAATACATGCAGTGGAAATTTTGCTGGAAATTGTCAACTACACTCCATATTTTCAAGTTTGCCTAGAAGGAATCCTTCTATTGAAGGATACAGAGCTAAAGTAAACTCATGGCTTTCAGGTTCCTGTGTTTTGTAGTGCCCCTTTCACCGATGTAGGGGGCACATAGAGGTCGTTCAGAGGACTAATAACTTGACTTTACATTTGCTTACACATTTGGTCTTGAATTTAAACATTTAAGTCAAGATGATCAATCACATTTTGTAACAATGATACAATACAACACCCACCAGTCAATTGAAAAAGGTTTTTCTGAATTTCTGACGTCACCAAGTCCAAGTCAAACTTAACAATTTGTTTCAATGGTGGAACTCAAGTCACAAAGGTTTGATTTCAAGGAAAGTAATCAACTTTGAGTTTTTTCAAGATTTAACAATAATTAAAAAATAAAAAGCCAAAATCAACCCAAAAATACTTGATCCTTTAATCGCAATCAATATGTTTCATACATTCTTTTCCTGTTTTTTGTGTGCCCACAAAACTTTCAACCTTTACATCAAGGTGCAAAATCATTCACAAAACCAGCACAGTTAAACATGAGATAAAGACGGACAGGAAGACAGAAAGGTGGACAAGCATTAGTGGCTTACATCCAGTTATCTGATTTTAAAAGTGTTTTCATGCTATATTGAATTTTCCACCATAGTAGGTAGGAAGTATGGTGAGTCAGCCAGCATCCTCTAACCTTCGGTTGATTCCTGTTGCCGATTCAACAGACAGAGGCTCATTTGCCTTCTCCCTTAGTGCAAATTATCAACCTACTTTGGGCCACAAAAAAAAGTCAACATTCTATCTAGGCCTAAGAGCTGGCTTAGTGATTTAAAGGTAAAAGCTGTTATGTCCTCTGATCAACATTTAAACGAGTGCATCAATGATTCAGAAACCCCATCATTGGGATGGTTATGAATGAATATTTGTGGGGCATAGGTCATGTAGGGTCTTACCGGTCCATTGACATAATGCCCCATGGATCTTGGCCAGTGGTTATCTTGAGGAAGTTTGGTGGCTATATAACTCAACTTTGAAGAATGTTTTGATGTGGGGTCAACGGTCAAGTAGGGTCATTGAGGTCAAAGGGTCATATGGGCCATAAAGTGGGGCATTCTGTACATACCATACAAGTTCTGGACCGGTGGTTCTTAATAGTATTTTAACTAGGCCGGGCCTTGGATTTTGCAATCACCTGTGTTTTGCGATCACCTGGATTTGAATGACTCTCAGGTTTTGCGGTTTCATTTGACCCCTGATGTCCTTGGCATGAGCTTTAAAAAATTTTCCATCAACCATCGCCATCGCCCCGCCCACCAATTTTCACCTGGATACTAAAGTTTACCTACCCCATTTGACCATCCTTTGAAACCTTGAATGACCTGGATGACCTTGTTATGACCTTAAGATTTTTGGCATCAAGTTTTCATGTCCATAACACCAACACATGTTTATACCGTCATTTGACTTTGATCTTGAAGGACTCTAATTCCCCACTAAGCTGCGCATACCTGCTAGATGAGTATACGGGAATGTATTTTACCCTAATTAGCGCCCCAGTCTTCATAATCCATACGTCAAAGCATGGTATGAAAGCACGACCAAGTTACCCAATAATGCATAATGGCCCCTATATAGCTTTGACCCCAAAATAACCCAGCCGAAAACGTGACCACAAACTCGTACGACGGCGAAAACTCTACCAACATACCAAAAACTATATCCATGGCGTCAGCACGGCCAGTTCCCCGATAACGAGCCCCTGGATGACCTTTGAATCACAAATGCCCCGCCCCTCGAAACAGACCAACAAAACTCCTTACGGTGAAACTACCACCAAACCAAACTCATACTACGTAAAGCACGGCCAGCTACCCACAACGATCCCTGAAGACCTTGACCCCCAATACCCTCAAAAACTGATCACAAAACTTGTATGGCAAAACTAACTTACCAACATACCAAAACTCATACCCATATCAAAGCACTACCACGATAATGACCCCTGATGACCTTTGACAACCAATGAACCTGGGCCCTCGAAAGCATGACCACAAAACTTGTACGGCAAAAACTACCACCATACAAAAAACCTCTTATCCATATATCAAAGCACGGCCAAGAGACCCGATAACGACCCCTAGATGACCTTGAACCCCAAAGACCCCCCTTGAAATGTTACCAAAAACTTTGTACGGTGGAAACTCTACACCACATCAAAACTCTATCCATACGTAAAAGCACGGCCAAATTACTTGATAACGACCCCTGGATACCCTTTGACCCCCAAATGACCCCTCGAAAAACGTGATCACAAAACTTGTATGGCAAAACTACCACCATAACAAAAACTCTATTCCATATATCAAAGCCGATACACCCCGGATGACCTTGACACCAAAAATGACCCCTGCCCTCAAAGCACACCCAAGTTATCTCAATAAACGACCCCTGAATGAACTTTCCAGAGCTGCCAACTTGGATTTTGGAATCAGGGAGATTTGATCTTGGAATCAGGGAGATTTGAATCTTGGTAATCATGGAGATTTGACCTTTGCAATCGGGAGATTTTTTTGTTTAATTAAGTGAGCATCCTAGGTCCTCAGAGTGATAGCGCCAATGGCTACTTGTCTTAAAGTCAATTGAAAGCTTCCAAATTAAGGACTATCAGTAGGAACTTAGTCCATTTGCATTTTTTAAAAGAATGACATGAAAGGTTGAAGAAAACGTCCAACTTGAAAAGGTTCGTTAACTTGAAAACGGATCCAACCTACCTATTAAACTGCATCATGAGATAGAGCTCTTTAAAATACAGCTTTCCCGAAAAAAATTGACAGGGCTACGCCGCCTGACAGCCCCCTTTAAGGAACTCTCAGTATGAACTAAGTCCCTATGGAGATTTTAAAAAAAAAAATAATTGAAATGAAAATGTTTAGTAAAAGTCAACTTTAAAGGCTCATAACTTAAACGGAGCCATCTCCACCTGTAAACGACATCATGAGATAGAGCTCTTTAAAATAAAGCTTTCCCGAAAACAAATGACAGGCTCTGCCGTCTGACAGCCGCCCCCTTTAGGAACTTCAGTGGTAAACAAGTTCCACAACCAGGCCTACAATAATGTATAACTACCACTTTTGCATTAATAGCAATGTGGCGCAATCTTCAAAAGTGCAAACTGCCAATCAAACAGTTTTCATTATCTTGTAGAGCCTATATTCCCTTTGCACCAATGGAGTTAAATTGTTAACACTTAGAACACAGCAAACACTATGTAGGCAAATTTGGGTCCTCTCTTCGTACCTTTTGTTGCCGATTATTCTTTGAGACTTGGTTGCAATATACATACCTTATTAGTTATTACATAAAACTTATAAAGGGCCCTTCTGAATCTGGTATACATCTTTCAAGTAACCATTACTATTTTACATTGAAAGTTTTACATCAATTTGTATAGCCTTGTAAGGACATTTGACCTTCTACTAACAGGCCCATGGTCAACACTTACCTCAGGAAGAGGGAATATTTGAACAAACTATTTTTTAACATAATCTATAGTTTTTAAATTCTATATTTTTAAATCAAGTATGCCTTCTTCTTGATAACCATAAGTTAACTTTAAATATTTGATTAATTTAATCATGTCTCATTATTAGAACTCAAGTTGTAAGTCATTTTTACCACAATCATTTCCCACATTCCATGTGAAATTCAAGGGCTGCAAAAAATTGTGATGTGGTCTGGTTTGTTTACATTTAATTAAAATCTACTCAAGTCAAACTTGTGTTTGACCTCAGTCCCTGGTACGCCCTTGCATTACTTGGTAGATATGGTAACATGATAACCATTTCATTTTCACCCAAATACCCCCTAGAACCGGTTATAGTGCACACATAACAATAGCAATTCAGTGAAAGACGATAAGCGGCGGCATTCAAATGATGTCCAAAACTTGACAAAAAAGATACAAAATTACCCAAACTGAATACCGTCACGAATTTAAAAAATCAAGCCCAACACTAAATTCCCCATGTATCTGACTTCCACTAGACAGCTTTTCGTCAAAAATGCAAATAAAACGCCCGACTAGTAGAGAAATAATAACATTCCGCTCTCGTAGCAATACCAGCATGAATGATGGTTAAAAATCACAACATGTAACTACTTTCCGTTTGAGATGATTAACTTTGATCACAACACATGAAAAATTGCGTACCTGGAATTTTCACTGCTACTGCATCTTCATCATCAGAATGAACCTGATTCCGAAATGTGACCTTTGATGCCAACGACGTCAGAACCGGGTCATGACTTTGGAAAGTTTTGTATCCGTTCCCCGTCCTTGTTTAGGACCCCACCAGCAGTGAGCGTAACATACTGCACCAACAAAATCCAAAGGACAGGGGTCGAATCCATACGTAAATGGATCTCGGAGGCCCTACTCAGAATATACGGGTCTTACGGGATCACCACTTGTTTTAAACCTACAAGGACATTACGGCAAAATGTCTAGTGGCTACAAAGATAAATCGAGAAAAAGGACATCGCTGGACTTGTTTATTCTATACCCTGTCAAGGCAGTACGTCTAGAGGACAGTGTCAGGAATTCTACATAGGGAGGACTGACGTTCCAAAAACTAGATTTTTAGAGCATAGACGTGCACACATCTCTCACTTCCTCCGAGGGTCTCCCAGCAATATCCCCATAGATCCCCGGCCACTATATTGACCCTGGATGAGGTCCGGATACTAGACAGGGGAGTCACGCTGGTGCGAGAGGAGGGGTCCAAGGATTGAGCCAATTTACCATCATCAGCCACCCAGCCCACCCTAAACAAGTACGGGGAACGATACAAACCTTTCCACAGTCCTATGACCCGGTTTTGACGTCGTTGGCATCAAAGTGTCAACATTTGCCCGAGCATCAGGTCATTCTGCTGATGAAGACCTGCAGTTAGCATTTGAAATTCCAAGGTAACGCAATTTTCATGTGTTGTGATTAAAAGTTAATCATCTCAAACGATAATAATATCCAACACAGATGAACTTTTCATTCCAAAACATGTAAACTTATTATATTTTTCTTCCATTGTGGTATTGCAAAGCCGGTATTTATCATTATTGTGCTAATTAATCAATCTTATCAATGTAATCGGCTTAGCTTGAATGATAACAATAATAAACTTATTTAGAATGAAAACTTATGATCCATGATTTTGATTATCACAGTCACTGACAATAATCAGTTGAATTGCCTTTCTACTACCAAATTTCAATCACATTTTGCACATTTAAATAAAATTGATACTTTTTTAATGGTTAATTTTTTGGGGGGCAAATTAGCTAGGATAAACATTCTCCACATAGCCATTGGACAGTTCCAATTCACAATTTGCATGTTTGAATAAAATTGATAACTTTTATGAGTTAATTTTTTCGGGCAAATTAGCTAGGATAAACATTCTCCACGGCCATTGGACAGTTCCATTTAGAATCGGATCAGAATAGTTACCATAGTAATTTGGGGACATCATAAGAGTGATTATTATTTCATTGCTGCGTATGTAGGTGAACACAAGTACATCACACCAGTCACCTCCTACACGGTAACAAATTCTTTCTTATTTTTGGCCTTAGGGTAGGGTTTTTTAGTTTCAGCAAGAAATGAAAAAATTGTTACAATTGGGTACAATATGGAACTCTTCCAATAAACTAAGTAAACCTTTTAAGTAATTAATGATATATTCTATAACAAGCGCTGGAAAACTTTTCACAATTTCATGATTCCGATCTTGCTTCTAGTTTCAAAACTGACGTTATTTTGAGGGACAGTGGTTGTGTTCGCGTATAACCGTGTGTGCACATTCCTTGCAAACCTGTCAAAACTTGTATCTCATTACGTATGTTCTTCGCTTTCAATGAGTTGTTCAATTTTTCTCACTGAGTGGTGGCAGTAGTCCTTGATTCTATTTAGGGGATCGTGAATTAGGTTACGATTATCAAGAATTATAAATAGGGGAAACATTGCATACGGCATGCATTTGCTGGTGTAAACGCCATTTTGTCGTCTGCTGAATTAAATGACGTGGGACATTAATTATAAATCGTTTGTTTTACCCATAAGGACGCTGATTTGGTCTTTCTCATTTCAAGGGTGGAGGGCTTTTGTATATAAAAAGCTTTAAACCATGCAAAAAATATCGATTTTGAAAAAATCTTGAGGACGCACTATTTTTCAAATGGTGCAGCTCTCTATAAGACAAATTGAAACCGGGGTGAAACCATTATTATTCTGCATGGAAGAACTTGGCCTCTGGCCTTGTTCTTTACCTTATGATAATATTAATGGCATCATCGCAGGTTTTAAATTGTCTTAAGCAGAGTATCGGTTCCCCAAATTATACTGTATTCTCTAAATCAATAATCGCTCTAATGATGTCGCAAAAAAATTACTGTTTCTGGCCCCTCTTGATAAGTCCATATTTAGTCTGTCTGCCCCAAATTGGAACTTTTTCCCCCATTGCTGCTTTTATGTTTGATACAACACAGGCCATTATTAGATCAATAAAATGATCTCTTTTTTTGTGGTTCTTTAATAGGAGAGTTGTTTTTTCCTCTGCTTTTTTCGTTATTCTCTGAACTCTAGCACTCACATGCTCACACTGCACTCTGTATGTTACACACAATGTGGGCTGCAAGTTACTATAAATTTACACTTTGCCATATCTTTTTTCCACTCAAACACCACTACTGCCAAGTAATTGCTTTCAAGTAATTCTCAATTTTCAGCAGTTTATTCACCCTTTCTGTTTCAAATTCCCACAGTTCGTTTCCCATTCTGAGAGCCGGCATCCCCGATGGCGGAATCTCTGCTCTGGTGCGCTATGAGTGATTCATGCGGACTCTTTCTCAAGGCCTGTTGACTCACTTTTTCACTGTCATGAAAAATCAAACAAGCAGTAATTCAAAATAATTGTTCACTATCAATATTTTAAAATAAGTTTTGCTATCAACAAAATTAGAGGGTGGCACAAGCAGGGAAAGTAGTTTGGTCCACTACTTGTGCCTCATGCAACACATCGTTTGAGGAATTGAATCCTTGAAAATTCAGGGTAATTATTTGACGAATTGTGCACCTTATAAAAATTTTATGATTATTATTGCTTCCGGGAAGCACTCAGGGGTTTTATCTTCACTCAATCTTCCAATTTCCTTTCAAAAAAACGCCCTAAATATCTGAAAGATCACCAGCCCTCTACAAACCCCTCATTGAATTGTTAGAGGTGGTACTGCTTAAAACACACCTCCCCAACTCAAATCTGAACTGGGACCAAGAGGGTGTATTGAATTCAATCCCACAATGCATCAGTTTTGGGAACTTACACCCCAATAAGGTATGTGATCAACAAAATCCTATTCATAACACACACAACCCCGACTTCTACACTATTTTCGCCCAGGAATTTTAGCATGATCATATATTCTTGTGGTTCTTAACCTTCTGGATACTTTTATCCTTAGTATGGACATGAGTTTAGTACAGTACAGTATAGGCACATTGCCAATGCATTATGGGATTGATTCAAAGCACCTCTGAACGGAGACCTTGAAGTCACATGATTTCAAGCAAAAAATGATCACCATGAGAGGTACTGATGCTAGGGTGTTTTCTACACTATCTACATGGGTCCCATATTTGAATTACTGCAAGAGAGAACGGTGAATTCAAACAAGGAACATAAGACACTTGGTGGATAGTGTAGATTGCTTGTCACAGTAAATGCAGTATTTCAATGCATTTACTTCTGCTGGAAATTTTCACTGAAGTGGCAACTATTAGTATCTTAACAAAACTTCAGCCACCTGGACGTTGGGGTCTTTGAGATTTTGTTATGATCTGAAAATCTACATTACAATTTAGGTTTATTGCTAATTTTCCAGGGGTGGTTTTATATCTTGATCAGGACATTTTTTGAGAAGCAATTTTTATGTATGGATACCTATTCTCATACAATGATGTGACTGTTTTTTATATTTTTTTAAGTAGAAGAACACTATTTGCACTGCATTGATAATATTGTGAGTATCCTTGGCAAGACTCAATGTTTCACTTCAATCGTATTTTAAACCTTGCTGGCTCGGACAGAAAAAATATTTCTGAGGTTCCAAAAACTGTACCTCTTAATCTGATCAGTTGTACATTACAACTGTGAACTTCTTCCCAAGACACAAATGATAAATAAATAGGTGAACCAACAAATCATACAATTAAAAATTCAATTAAGAAAAAATGCCAAGCATGAAATAGGTTGGTTGGCATTGAACTATATATAATTACTTAAAGAGACATGAGGAGGTTTTTTACATTTTGGATGCTTACCAATGTATAGATCAACCTGAAGTGAATAAGCCGACTACGCCCTCGGTATGTAATAAGAAGATGAGTTAGTACTTTCTGTCGTGCACGACAGAAGTCAAAGCATGGTTTCTATGAGAACGATTACGATAGAAGGCAAGCTCGAAACAAGGTTTGCGGTTTCTTTGTACTTGTTTGGTCCAATAAACCTCGAAACGTTCTCGGTAGGTGATCTACAACCAATCCAGTGAAATTTGAGAGGAAATTAGTATTCCTAAAACGAGAGCATCAACGATGCATGTAGCCCTCGCTTACAATGTTATAGCACAGGGGTGGCGGCAGCTTAGGAGGGGGAAATTCATGATACAATCATGTAGGACATGGTTTCAGAATTATGAAATATTTCAAAAAACTAAAAAATTAAAAAAAAATTCATATCTGAGAAAAAAATAAACCAGTTTAATTTTTAAGATGTTCTTTCTCGGGTAAATTGTTCGTAGGATTATGAATGTTTTAATCAAAACCCCTGTAACCATGCACCATTTGTACAAACTATTGATTTGGGGCCCAATTTTGTCCGAAAATCACACTTTTTCGGGTGACAAAAATTTACACCTACCAACTTTGAATACGTACAGAGTCTACAATATACATCTATATGACCCTTTATAGTGTTCATGTATCAGTTAAAGGTACTAACTTATGGATCAAGCATTTGTTTTATCAATTATTTCCATAATTTGCACACCAGAACATTCCAAATTTACATGCCGTGACAACCGACGTAACAATTAGCACTTCGAACAAAATGTTGCTTTGCACAACACATCTCTGGCAAGGAGGGCTACAGAAAAAAAATAACAAAAAAACACGATGGTCTACCTGTCAGGTTTAGAATGAATTAATAAGCTTCAAATTGATACCTAACATGGTTCATTTCAGGTTAAGGAATAATTCCAAAAATACAAAAATGTTTCCCATAACCATTGATTTTTCCAGTGCGTGAAAAAATTCGGTGGTCATAAAATGGGAATCGAGAAAAACTTAAAAGAGCTTAGGCTTGATAATTTACTCGATTATGCCAAAACAAGGATCCTGTACCTAGTTATGTATTAACTTTGTTTACCTTGTCTTAAATTTGAGAATTTGTTTTTTAATCAATTGTGTGGATCCAAATTTGCACCTAACCACGGCACTTCATAATCTGAACCGTGAAAAAATAACGAAAAGGGTGGACATCGTTGAAAAAGTTTAATCATATGCCCAAGACATATTCCCACAAGAATGTAGTATTAAAATCTTTTGTTCCAAACTGCAAAAGATTGGAGAATTTTTTTTTTATCAAGGCAAGATGCAATTATCAGCAAACTACATAGGTTTCTATGGGACTTGGCATTGCGCAATACCCCAAAATGCGATTTCTCGGAACGAATCCATACATTTGCAATTTTTGATTCAGATTGGATTCTACACATAATTAACCTAGTAAAAACAGTTTGGTTTTTCACTTTTAAGCACTACATTTTTACAATTTTTGGCCAGTAAAAACTAGGTTCGAATCTGAAACCATGTCGTAGTAAAAAAAATGAATGCAAGGTATTGCTTTAAAAACCTGTTTAAAATTCTGGAAATTTTAATATTTTGAGTGCCATCCCTGAAGCCACCTGATGGAGCAAATACATGTATCTACGGTAGGTCACTTCTTGTATCTACAGCAGAAAGCCAAAAAAATATGTTGGAAAAAACAAATCAAGAAATTAAAAAAACCCCAACACCCCACCTCCCCCCTCTCAACACCCAGCTACCATGACCCAAACATCCCATGTCCTCACCCCAATCATCCCAACGTACCCTTCCCCAACAGCTATGTACCCACTCAACATCCCAACTACTCTTAACTAATCTCCCTTTCCCTCCCCAATTTCTCCCCTACCCAATATCTCCCCTTCCTTAAACATCCTAACTCCCATCCCCAACACCCTTCATTCCAACAACCTCCTTGTTCTCAAGGGTCAACAACCATTCATCGTATCCCCACTCATTCGTAACACCCTATCGACCCCATTTCCTACCCGTTCCTACGTATTCCAACACACTTCCTACCGATTCCCAATCCCTCTTAGTATATAATGTCTATGCCCATAATGACTATGGAAGGATATGTCCATGATTGATTTGGAAGAATTTATTCTTGTGCTACCTATGATTTGGCAGCCTCAAAGGATAAACTGCAATAATGGATATGGTGGCGAATAATGAATTCATCCCGATTATTGAATTTTGAAACAAAGTAAAAAGCCTACCTTACATTTGTACTGTTGATTAATGTAACCTGGGGTCGTCCCCAAACTTGGTGTAATCCAAATGCATAGGTCCTAGCATAAAAATCTTTTCAGCCAGTTACCACAGTGCTTTGGACAAAATGGTCCACTCAGGCATGAAAATTTTTGGGAACGGACCCATACACAGTGAAAAACTGGTAGTGCTAGTGAAAGTGTACTACTATTTTAAGCAATGAAGCAACCAATGTTATCAAACGTCTATGAACATTATGTGAACAAGACCAAAGGAATAAACCAATAGTATAAAGTAGGAGTTGGGGGTTCAAAATGGTGTGAGATGAAAGTAATAAACGCAATGTTAGTACCTCCTACACCATCGTACATATCTAATATTTTGTTTCAGTACTAATAACTTGATGTGAGGAAGTTTGCAGTATGGAATTTCTGTGTCAATTTTACAAAAACATACATCATGCGTCACCAAGGTCACATTAGGTCACCGAGGAAACCGGTCCATGAGGGTCACCAAGGTCACATGAGGTCACCAAGGTAACATGGCCCCAACGGTAACACCAAGGTAAAAAAAACAACGGTCACATGGGTCATGTGGGTCACACGGCACATATGCCAAAAAGGTCACATGGGGTAAACAAGGCACCCTCCGATACCCTACCGTGCTCCCCGACACACCCACCCCCTCCTTTGACGAAGCCCACCCAACCCTCCCCGATGCACTGATTGTCAATGGGACCAAAGGTCACACGGAGTCGCCAGGTCCAATGAGGTCACCAGGGTCCCATGAGGTCACCAGAGTCCCTGAGGTCACAAGGGTCCCATGAGGTCACCAGGGTCACACTGAGGGTCACCATGGTCCATGCATCACCATGGTCAATGAAGGTCACATGGTCCCATGAGGTAACCAAGGTCAAATGAGGTCACATGCGGGTACAAGGTCACATGAGGTCATTAAAGTCACACAGGGTCAAGAAGGTCACACTGGGGTTTGAAAGTCAATGTGGTCCCACACTCTCCCTTTGATGTACCCCACACCGCCCCCTCCATGGTGCAACCCACCCCGCCCCAACCCCCACTGGCCCCCTCAACAACTCACTCTTCCCCTATCCAAAAACAACCTTACCCTATCCAACAACCACCCTTCCCCTCCCTATGATTCACACACACGATGTATGAATAGTAGTTTTACACACAGACACAAGGCTGTGACGCGGAATCCCTGGTAGTAGGCCTACCGTCCGCGATGTCCGAGTACGGGCTTAAAATCTCCACACGCGGGATACCGGTTGTGTTGAAAAAAATTTAATGACAGGTGGTATATTTGAATTTTACTACTATACTAACAATGCTCTTCAGTCCTCATTGATTTCACATCCATAAATATGACCGATTTTACAGAAATTATCTGATCACGAACCAAATTTCACTGCCAATAGTATATGCATCGCGATCGTTTGCCTACAAGTGCTTCGTAGATTTATTGTACACATTCATTGCTATGGCAAAATATGCATTGTCAACGCGAACGCTGTGGCCATGCGAAGTGTAAAACAAAACCAAACCGGAAGTTGCAGAAGTGAATCTTGATCTGTGACCACCAGATTGCGAGTCCGCCAGACGATGGGCGGCCAAGCCTCAAAATATTAGACTACAGCATATACGACTTGTCCGTTATCATAAATACAGAAATAAACCTTCCAGGTTGTTGTTCGTCAGCAGTTTTGGACATAAGAAAAAAATTAATTCGGAAACACCACAAACATCGAAGAGGATTTTTTGTAAATATTTTTGGTTTAGGCCTAAGTGTTAATAAAACCAATGACGATGTTAAGTAGCGTTTTGACTGCTACCGATAAAAGTGCCCTCAGTGCTTTGAAACCCGGTAACTGATCAAGATTAACAGTTGTGCTAAATTCTGGCTTGTGTTTAGAATGGATCCACCCCGCACACATGGCACATGGGTTCCCTGGTTTCATTCGTGACAACATCATGAACTGGACAAGGGCCAGGAGTTGTTTGTACAGGAAACAGTACTATGAATTAAGTATTTACAGATCAATGATCAATGCCAATCTGTAGAGTACTGGTTGAAGCTGCCAACATCTTCGAAGCCACTCCCTGTTGTATTTTGTATCGCCTAAGCTATAACTTGCAACATGCTAAATGTCATACATGTGTCAGAAGTTATAACTATCGAATAGCGACCCCATACCAGAGATGATCTTTCTCATCTTCTCGGGAACATACTATTGTACTGTAGGCAATGTGGTTTGGTAGCCACTCGCTGTCCAGAACTCTGTGTTGACTCCGTGTTGACTGTGGTCTAATGACAGCCATAAGTACGTGCAATAACAGACGATAGGCCCGGCCAAGGGCCAACATATGTTTTTATCAACGGGGTCAGTATGTTGTAATCGACTCTCCATTCGTGTAACTGGGGGCCAACGGGCAAAAACAAACGAGATCACGTGGTTGTAATATACAAATCGATTGGTGCAACCCGCCTCATGAATACGGCGGTGGGGAAAGTAAGATGTGCATATTCATAGCTAGCCAGTGCTGTAGCACCGTGGGAAAATGTTGATGTTCGCCCGAGCCCATTCATAATTGCAGTACCTTTCGGAGTCTGTGCAAGGACTATAAACGTGTGGAACCATTACTGGACTGCCGTAATATTGCAGGGACGATTGCGCCGTATTATTTTCGGTGATACCCTTGAAATAGACGGAACCTTATCAAACACAATTAACTTATGATAGGCATACCCACAAAGGAGCGTGACTCGATCAATGGTCTAATAGAACCAGAGAAGACAAAACAACGAGAATTTCTTTGCCAAGTGCCAGACCTCGGCAGGGCGCAATCTAAATGCACGGCGCATCGTCGTAACTTCACGGCATATTACCAATTACCCTCCAATTTCCATCCTATTCGAAGATCCACAGCCCGAAAAAAACCCGATCCGACGGCCAAAAACACCCCGATTTTGGGAAACGCTCTGTGGAGATTGACCCATATCCATACCCTTCCCCATACCAAAATTCATCGACGTACGATCAAAAATGAAGCCCCTGATATTCGTCACACATACGAAATCGAGATTCGTCCATCACGACAATCACCTCGCTGCGCTAAGGCGAGGGTGATGTGGAAAAATCTCCTCATGTCACTTTAATGTGGCAATGTTGACAGGGCCCTGTCAAATGAAGGGGACCATTAATTTATGGAAGATGGCAAGGTTTTGCTTACTTAGTGAAAATGTCTGCCTTAAAAGGCTGACTCAGAGATTTTCCGATGAGGGCGTACTCATTTTTTTATCTTGTGTGAAAATTACTAAGCTAAATCAACGTCCTTCACATAGGAAATCACAACTTTGTCCACAGATAAAATTCCAATTCGGAATTTTTGTTTATTACACGTATCTATGGCATTGTTATACCATGCATAATATGTTTACTGCATAAAACGGAAAAACCAATTCATCTCTAACGTCTGAATTTAAACATTTTCAGGTGACAATCATTAGTTTAGGTGACTATTTTTAATTACTCCATAAAAAAATTACATTTCAAAATCTCTAAGTCAGCCTTTAATAGTGCAAAGATAGATATCGGCCACAGTTCATTGGAATATTTCAGTTATACCACGTGGGCGGAAGCTCCCTCACCAAATTTCAGCAAATGACATTCATACAAAATGCACATAAATATACCTCTAGATTTTTAATAAGGTAACCACAAAAGGAATCAGCAGATCAAAAGTCTTGCCAAAATTACCCGACTTTATTTGCTTAACCCCAACTCACAGACGGGCAGACAGACAGACAAACACAACACAGACACACACAAATAACGCTAAATGACCACTTTCGTATTTTTGTTTATTTTGTATATTTACATGTCTGATTTGGTTATTTTATGTATTTATCCTGGAAGTGGTATAGCAAAGATTACTGGTTTTACCCACTGAATAACCGGGTTAAAAAAGAATTGTATACACACGGATAGATAGATAGATACACTCAGATAAAATGGATATATACACACATGTACAATTTCCTAGAAAAACACATGAGAAGTGGATAGGTACACTCACACAAAACGGATATACCGGTACATGCACATGTACACTTTCCTAGAATATCTGGCCACTGAAAAGTACTTCTTACAAATTGAGTAATTTGAAATTCCAGTAACAAAACCACACTCACACCTTGTAAAATTAAAGCAATTTCTGACACTGGTAGTTGCCTATAGCTATCAACACTTGGTAAAATTAAAAAAAAAAAAAAAGAATGCATGATATTGAACCTAGCTAAATTAGATCAATATTACAGCATGTATCACACATGTATTATATTACACGGTGCTATACCACTGTCATCACATAAATCTATACGGCATTTAACATCACACATTTATGCTCATCAATATTGCCTGAATCTGTCTGGCCACTCAACAACATCCTCTTTGAGATGACGTCACAGGCCCAGAGGACTTGCCGCCTTGGTCGAGAAGCCGAGGATGCCTCAAAAGGAAACATGCAAATCTTAAAAGGAAATGTTCAGCCCTTATAAAAGGAAATGTTGAACACTTGGGAGTCAAGTCAAGTGTAATTGCTCACCATCAACACATGTAATTGATGTTCTTTAGATAGTGTGTTCCATCATGCAATAAATAATAATTCCTACAAACATACTCTACCTGTCAAAATTTATGATGCAGTACATATGTTTGGAAAGTAGGCCTAGCATGGGAAGCGCATTTTGAGTTTTGCTGGCGTGTGCTGTTGCCTCAACCTGACTCGCAGAATTTGTACTTGTTCCTGGAATAGATACAGATGTCACTGACCAGCAGTTTGTTGAAAGGCTATTGTTCTTAGCCCAGCAGTATGCGTACACATGTTTTGATCAGGGCCCGCACTTTTAAACTTCCCACATATAGTACAAGGTGGCCATTGAACAGTGTAGTGGTTGATTCAGGAATATCAATAGGTCAATCCCTTGTCTTGTTGATAAACATTTATCTGTCTCAAAACTGGAAATTGCCACCTCTGACAAGTGATCCCTGTTATGCCCCTGCCAAAGAGGACTAAATACATTTGATATACATATGTTCAAGGGTCAGGGGGGGGAGCCAGGGCAGGAGCCAGCCAGGGCAACCATCTCCATTCCCATTCTCTTCTTTTCTTCCCTCTTTCCCTCTTCTTTTTTCCCTTTCCCCTTCCTTCTCTGTTTCCCTCTATTTTCTTTCTCTTTTTCTCCTCCTTATCCCTTTTTTCCTCCCCCCACTGGTTACGCCACTGCCAATCGGCAGCGCTAATGTTAGATTTTGGCCCAAAGATATGGTCCTGGACCATATATTTTCAACTAGTCTCATAGCAGTGCTATATGATTATGTGTGCGCTTCATACCGTTAATGTGTTTATTTAAGTATTACAAAAAATCAGTGTTCTGCCGGCTTGGATTCCATGGGATGCGTCTGTGGGTGCCTTTCTTGTAATCCAAAAGGTTCGATTCCTACTCTAGGCATAAAATTTAGGGGTTTAGAGATTGCAATGAAAATATCAGTGTTGGTGATTGAAGTAGAAAATAGTGAATAGCTGCCTTACGAGATAATTTAACTGCTTATGGTCCTGGACCATAATATCGGGCCAGACTCTCACATGTGCTACTCAATCCAAGTACAGGTGGTTTGTTTAAAGGGGCATTTCATGATCCGCAACCCTGTCTCCCCGACTTTCCTAAAAAAAGTTTAGATTTTATATCATCTGAACCATTAGCTTAGAAGTAATCCATGTGCACCTAATCTTACGTGCAAATTCGGTCGTATCTGTAAGAAATTTGCAATTTTGTATTTTCTGTCCATAAACGGATAGAAATTACAGTACGGTGGCCTATGGTGGGACCTTGTATAAAACAATTGCTCATAACACAAAACTGCGAGATCAAGATCAACTCAAATTCTGAGAATAAGCTTTTTTCAAGGATATCTAGTGAACAATGAATAAAACGGAAGGTGCTGGAATAACGAAATGCACCTTTAAATCGATATGAGTGTGTGGATCATAAATTGGTAAAGGGGAGGGGGGTCCACAGTGTCTGCACCATGCACATTATAACAGCCAAACTACGTAGTACACAAGTCATGACTATGCTCTGAACCAAGCCGGAATTATTCTTGTTGCAAGCAATGAGTTATTGATTCGAAATCAAACAAATGTGTCTCTTCTCTCGGCAATCAGCAGGGTCAATTCTCTCTCCAGTGTGCAATACTACGGCTTGAACAGATCATAACATTATTTACAACATAAATGTTCCCTTCCCTTGTCCATCTTCGCATTAAAGGAAAATACTGTTTAGATGAGATGTGAATGACATCTGTTGCTCGAACTCTGCCATTTTTGGTAATTCATTTGTCTTAACAGATCAAATTATTTGGCCAAAACACTAATCTTAACCCCCAACCTAACTCTAACCCTAAAACTAAACCCTAACCCTAAACTCTAACCCTAAAATTGTGCTCAATATAATCCACTAAAATGTAGATTACCCCATTTTCACCCCACCCCCAATCAATCCAACAAAAACCAAATCACATTTAACCGAATCAAATATTGGCATTTTTTTCTTCCAATATTCTAGAGAAGCCAATCTGATATTCCTTTTAGCTGGCCGACTTCAAAACGCATCCCTGTTTTGCCTTCACAGACCACATTCAACATGGCTGAAAGGCTTAGCATTTAACTTGCTCCTCTGCACCGATATTAATATTAGCTGGTTTTTCACTTCAAAATTCATCAGCAAGCTGGGGATATTGTCTTGGAAGAATGGTAATCCCATTTGGGAAATTCTAACACCGCTTTTATTACCATGAAAAATTAAGATGCAGCTCCAGCGCTCTTTTTTTTTCCCTCCTGCAATCAATACAAGAAGAGACAGTTTCTATGGGATATGTCAGGTGTGGAGCTGACAGCGCAGCCATTATTCACAAAAATGAACTGTCATATAAGTTCAACAAGGTTTGATGCATATAGGGAAAAAGAAACACACTCTACTGATCCAGTTTTCTTGGCTTTTCTATTAGCTTGCCTCTAAAAATATTTCTCATTATAAGTCTTGACATATTTGTCATGTATTTTTTCACAAGACGGCCTGAATAACAACTACCGGTTGTATAATGCCTCTAACCAAGTGACTGGCAACCTATATATCTGCTTTTTACATGTATGTTATCTTTTGTTGGCTTAACATAGACATTTCCATTTTCTTTTGGTGTATTCATTGGCATGTCGGGATTGGTACATTTTGATAACCAAAACTGAAGCTAAACGGCCTTTGAGCCGTCATATTAAAGTTGCTTTTCAGTTGCAGTGCAGATGTGATTTAATGGAACGAGCAAATAGCAGTTACCATTTTGGACTTGATGTACTTTATAATCAGCACAATAGTACATTAACACTGCAAATTATAGATTGGATGCTCTATATGCAACTCCATTGGGAAAACGCTCTGATGCTGACATTTATACATATGTAATGATTATCAATAGGATCTAACACGTGATGCACTATTTTGGTACACAACATCTTAAAGAAATGGAAACCTGGCTATTTTTGAGCAAACAATGCTTTAATGTAATGTTTATGATAGCCAGTGAGAACACAACTTCCTATTGAAGGTGTGAGAGTGTAACACATCATCTGCGGCTGGGAAGACGCAAAACAATTCATAAAATCTCATGGCATCAAATCCCACAGGTTCTGAATTTTGTTCTTTCTCACCTTTGGAACATATAAAGTGTTATTAACTTCAACTATGAAAGAGGGAAATGTGGGTGATTTGATCATAAGTCTCTGACGTAATGTCTTTTACAATGACGTAATGTTCTCTACTTCCTGTTTTTGAAACAGCACCTATTGGTATAATAAGCCCCTTTTTACACCACATTCGGTGCATTTTTGTGTGTATTGGGACGTCTACACACCATGCATGTAATAGCACAGACACCTAGTCACTTCTTTGCATACCCTTCATGAGCAACCTATCATATAACCCAGCTAGCTCCCAAGAGGTGCACCGTGCTCTGTGTGCTTCACAGATGCTGCCAAGCACATAATGCTATGTCAATGGAGAATGTAAGATACGGCTGCCATCTTCATGCGGTGCGGCTTATGTTTTTATTTCATTCACTGTAATTTCTTAATCTAAAATGACTACAATTTGACGTCATAAAACCAGCAAGCACTCGCCTCAATAAAATATGATCACAAAGCGACAGCATGAAAGAAAATAACAATTTGAGATGGTAAAAGTCTCTTAATTCTGCTTTTTACCATTTTCCTAATAAAAGAAAGTGCTAATTAAAGCAGCATTCCCCACATCAAGAAATTTAGGACATTATTTTCACACAAAACTGCAAGTTATTTGACATCATGCAAGGCACTTTTCAAAAGTTGGCAACCGTGGCAGAAGTCAACATGTGGAGGGCCATTCTAGTCCAAGCACTTTGCACTTGTGTCTTGTGTAAATATACATAAACAACCCGCATTTATCGGGCTCTAAGAAACAGGTTGTTTCAATATAACATGGGCTACATACGGTTGATTAATATTTGTGGAGATTTTGATTTTCCCTCTCCTGTTTGTTCTAAAATGTCACCCCCTTTTTGTTCCTATGTAAAGGTATGATATTTTCCATGATGTATTATTTTCTAACTACCAATGCTAAAAAGGAAATACACAGGTTAAATTACCCAGACCTTGAATTGTTCATAAGGTTACAGTAACATGAAACGCACATGTGTAAGTGGATCTGATTCGCTCTGGTAGAAGTTAGAAATGATGACATTGTAGTTGTCATCACTTTATCTTCGTCATGTATGCTTACAAAATATTGAACTTCCTATATGTGGTGGTTGACACTTAGCTTATAAAGCTACTGATTGCAAAATGGAAAGTTTTCTTCTTTTATATCACAAAAATGTCTTTTGAAACACGTAAACTACAAATTAGCTTGTCACTTTATTTACCGTTTACTTCTCATTGTCAACCTTGACTTCACAAATACCCATCAAATTTAGCAACATGTCGATATTGTTGTTCTTTTCAGATGTCTAAATTTGGAGACAAAGTCAAAAACATCTAAAATTAGCAAATTGGCTTTTTAAAGAAATACACTTTTAAAAAAAGCCATGCACACAGGATGCTGCGATAAACCATGTTTTTCCCTTGGCCATAAACACAGATGTTGCCTACAGTGGCATGAAAAAAGTGGGGAATTTGGGAAGCTTCTCAGGAAATTTTAGTATTTGGAAGGAACTTTTAGAATTTGGAGGGGAATTTTTGTACACAAATCCATATACATTTTGGAAAATTTAACAGCTGGCTTCCCACGAAATAATTTTTTTTTTTCATGTCCTGTTGCCTACACAAAAATACACGTCGCGGTTCTCGAACCGCTAAATCCCACTGGCGGGGGCGGTTTACAACCTAATCAGCGCGAGAGTACATGATTCCCCACCCCTCCACCAAGTTTCATCAAAATCGGACTTATGGATCTTCAGATAGTTTGTTCACAAGCTTTTTGGGTAAAAATACCCAAAGGGCATGGCAGTCCGATCCCACCCACCAAGTTTCATCAAAATCGGACTTATGGATCTTCAGATAGTTTGTAAAACCCCAAATTAACTCATTAATTATGCAAATTAGGTACCTAATTAGCATATGCCATGCCCATAATCTAATCAGATGAAGGGCATGGCAGTCCGATCCCACCCACCAAGTTACATCACCATAACCCTTATGGGTCTTATGGATCTTCAGATAGTTTGTAAAACCCCAAATTAACTCATTAATTATGCAAATTAGGTACCTAATTAGCATATCCCATGCCCATAATCTAATCAGATGAAGGGCATGGCAGTCCGATCCCACCCACCAAGTTACATCACCATAACCCTTATGGGTCTCATGTTATCGCGTTCACAAGATTGTGTTGGACGCCGCAGCCGCCGATGCCTTGACTGATAGCATAATCCCCCTTCTGCTTTTCAAGCCAGGGGGATAAAAACTATATTTCACTTTCTTGAATGATTCAAAGCATGTTACAGAGTTAAGACTTACAGACTGTGCCAAAAAAGCACCTACTGTGTATTTGGCATATCCATCATAAACAAGAATTACGTGGTACATAATTAAGATGGCCACACAACTGTGGTTTAATATCTTATTGAAAATATGCAAATGAGCTCATTAATATTCATAACCTCTCAAAAAGTATACAGCACATGATCTCATATTCTATTACTGCGCCACATTAGAAGTTCATTAATTAATCGTTTAGACTGTAGAGTGGATTAATGAATTTTCTTCAAAATATGCAAATGAGGTCATTAATATTCATAACCTGTCCAAAAAGTATAGAGCACATGACCTCATCGTGTTCTATCACCCTGCCACATTATAAGTTCATTGAGTAATCGGTTTAATCTGTAGAGTGGATTAATGCTTTTGCTGCCCTTCCACTGGCCCACCCACCTTCCCATCCGCGGTTTAACCTAAGCCCACACAACGCATTGTATTGTGGGGGGGCCAAAAAGTGTTTATTTTCAATTTTTACATGTTTTTCCAGTCAAGTATTGTCCGAGGACTGGGCTTGTTTGTACTCATTTTAAGAATTTTTTCATGCTGATTCTGAATATCATAAAAATCCATCAAGCATCTATAGTTGTCTGCAGGCTGAAAGGCTTAGCTGATAAAGATGCTTGTCAAAAGGTCTACTTTCTTTTTAAGGAGGCGCTTTCTTCCAAAATCATTGATGATAAGCTAGGTTTTTTTCATAAGCTATATCATTTAACTTCAATATGCTCTATATTTTTTGTGACCTTTGAAGTGCTTCCAGCCTATAAATTGATGGTTATTACCGTGGCCAGGAATAAGTCCTGGTATATTTGCATGGCAGAGCAGTTAAGTACATCTATCACTAGAGAATAAGGAGATAGCACTTGAAACGTTCCCTCTCCTTAACAATTAGATTCAGGTCATGCACAAGCACCACTGTTACCCTACCAATGCATTGGCCATATTCTGTGTTGTCTGTATCTAGTTACCGGGCTAGTTTACCAGCTCCTAGATAGCCAGGTCCCATACGTGTCTCTCTATTCAACTAGGTGTATGACAGTACTGATATGAGCCCGGGGTCTAGGAGCTGGTCAAGTTTCTAATGGCTTCTATGGTAACAGTGAGTCACTTGTCAGCGAGGGTTTTGGTGCTATTATAGCATACATTAACAACGTGAACGGGGGACCAGTAGAATATCCCAGCACTGGCTGGTTTGTATTAAGTTGACATGCGTCGTCATTATTTAGGATAAAATGAATACCCTTTCAAAAAATTTGCCGTAAAATGGCACTTTTTAATTTTTCAACAAAAAATGCATGTTTTGAGCCCTTTGAGGTTTTTTGGTTACTGTATAAAATGCATCATTTCATGACCCCTACCTATCTACACAG
>JAMKCH010013521.1:0-51502 GCA_023653785.1 Ophioderma brevispina | reverse complement strand
CGGCGACATTAATTGATAAAAATCGTCGATTACCAATAAGGTACGTTGAATTTGGTCTTACCTCATTTCAGGTGAGGACTAATGTATATAAAAGCTTTAAGTCAAATACAACCATGCAAAAATATCGATTTTG
Source organism: Ophioderma brevispina (assembly GCA_023653785.1). Lineage (NCBI taxonomy): Eukaryota > Metazoa > Echinodermata > Ophiuroidea > Amphilepidida > Ophiodermatidae > Ophioderma > Ophioderma brevispina. Next base: position 51,369 of record JAMKCH010013521.1, on the reverse strand, counting down.
AAAAATCTTGAGGGCACACTTTTTCAAATGTGCCAGTGGTCTCTTTAAAAAATCTGATAAAACAATAATATTGATTGACAAAAGGAAGTGCAATGTTTGTTATAACCATTTGGTTACCATTAAATTTGTCTTTAATATTTTCCTAATCAGAATAAGATTGGTAGAGAATTAAAACCAACTACGTAAAAGATTAACCAGTGACAGATTTCTGTACTGTGTGTGGTTGTCTATTTTACTTGAAACAACAATTCCACATTTGTTATGGTACTGTTTGATTGTTTCCCTCAAAGTGGTTTTTCACTGTGGAGCTTTCTATGTTATGCAATCACAATTTTTATTAATTACAATTGGGACATCACTGGTCTACATGAGGCCCATTGTTGACTGTTTAATTTGATTCTTTTTCGTCAATTTGTCGCAATGGGTTGGCTTTTTTTACTTTAAATTAGAGCGGAGACACGGGACTTGGGTCAAACATCATCGTTCAATTTCCCACTACATCTCAGCTTTGACACTTTGGGGTAATGTAGTATGGACCCTCTTCAATCAATGCAAAATAGTTTGTGGGGTGTCAATTGTGGTGTCATTTTTTCAATAGGAGGGGCCAATTTAAGTTTCCACAGGGGTCATACTTTTATATTACTCCAATCGTGTTGAATGTATACCATATTGTCGGTCTATTCACAAGGAATTACAATGTTATAGTTTTACAATCTATGACATTGGTTTTCGAGTTATTGGGTAAAAATTGCTAAAAGTGCAAAAAAGGTTCACTTTCATTTGTACAGGGGCAAAATCAGATTTGCCTCCAAATTTAGTAACAAAAAAAAAAATTTTTTTGGGAAAAACCAGTGTTTCATCTAGCTTAATGTGCCAAATAAGGAATATTTTAAGGCATCTGCACTGGCAAAGTTTCGATGGCTATGTGGTAAATAGGTCATGGGCAACATAATCCAATGGGCATTGACCTTCTTTGACCCTTATCTCGGTAACTAAACCTTTAGCATAATAAAACATACTTTTGGGATCCTCATTACAGCAGGCAATAATTTGCAAGCATTTAAATCCAACATAGTTAACTTTCAATGTTGACCCCTGTCAAATTAGTTTGACCTTTTTTTGCACTTTTATCCATTTTTATATACCCAATAACTCTAAAAAACCAATGGTCATAGATGGTACAAACTACATTTTGGAATCCTTGTGACTAGAACGGCAAATATGATCATACATTCATCATGATTGGAGCAATTTAAAAGTTTGACCCCTGTACAACCTTAAATTGGCCCCTGTTGAAAAAGGACAACCACAATTTGTGCCCACGAACTACTTGGCATTGATGTAGAGGGTCCATACTAACTCTACGGTGTTCAAACCTTAGATGTAGTCCGGCATGAAACGAACTCCCTAAATACGGACCCTATGATCTGCTCCTGCTCTAAAAAGGGGGTGATCCGATCGGCAACCTCATCCATCACTACCTTTCACTTTACTCCATCAAAATTAATTTGGGCATCGTCTGAAAAAAATATCATATTTTTTCTTAACCCGCATGAAATTCAAAGGGGCTTGTATGATCCACAGCCTCCTCCCCAGACTTACCTAAAAAAAGTTGAATTTGTAATATTTTATGAGAGCATGTTGGTCCAGTGAAAAAACTCACGACTCGTGATCATTATACCACTAAAATTTGTGAGTTCTAACCCCACTGGTCAACCGTGTTTTGATGTCTCTGAGAGATTCCTTAATTCCATTTTGCCTCGTCGACCCAAATGGAATCTGGGCACGTTTAGGGTATCGCTACAATCTAACTGCTGATGCGCTTGTAAGGCATGTCAAGCCACCTAAATGAAGCGATGATTTATTGGGACCATTTTGTAAGCATCGTAATACTTAATTGCACACACATCAAACAATCAAAAAAAATCAACTTAAATTTGGAATTAACGTTTTTCTCGAGGATATCTAGTGAACCTAACCAAAATTAGGTGCTGGGAATCAGAAAAAGTACATAACTCTTCTCTTTTCGTCCCTGGACAATTCTGTATAATTGATTACATACACATAAGTTAGTGACTATTTTGATGGCTTCCAAATTTTGCAAGTCATTTGGGAAGCCTATATAAAAACATCAACAAAGACTTGGCTTGTTTGGACTCTTTAATAACTGGCTTTTTCATGACATTCCTTACAATGGTAATGAAAAAACAAAAAAATTGCACATTTTTATAGAGTATCGAAACGCACCCCAAACGTGTGGTTTGACTATTATCGTTTCGGTCACCTTGCCAGGTGTAAAGATTAATGACCATGTAATGTTTCTTTGAGGTTTGAAGAAAAAATGTCCAAATGTGACGTAGTTTGACCACATGATTAACACAGACTTTCCTATGGGTCAATTTGGGTAATATTGTGCTTCTGCTATACAAATGACTGGACTGATTTAACTCCAAAAATTTGCAACCAGATACTTTTAGTATAACTCCAGTAAGGGGAGAAAACATTTGGTAATAATGAGTTACATTTGATGTTTTATTAATGAGTTCTTGACAAAAATCATAAACGAACTGCTTGTCATCAATGAACTAGAAGGGATGCTTCATGAAGCTTTTAGCCTGAATCTACAAATTTTAAGGCCACATTTTGATTTTTACCTTTCTCACATTTCCACTCATCCTTTACAATGCTGACACTGATGGCTTCAAAATTTCCTACACCTAAGTTCAGCTATTTACTATACCCTTTACCCAATCATCCTGAATTTTTGTATAATATGTTTGATGGAACCTCAAAATTAGACACAGAATGCCTATACTTTTACACGGTGTATGTCCCACTCACTTCGGGAACGCACATACAACAAGCCGCAATTTAACCATTCTTTTATGACAATTATCTGAACATGACTGTTGGCCACCTTTTTCATTATTAGTAAGTACCCTAATGATCAGGCATAATAGGTAATAAAACATTTCACAGAGCATATTCCAAGGATTCATTATTCAACTCTTATGATAAGCTGTAAAGCTTGGCATTTACTATGTCTGAATATTCTTAGCATTCATTAATTTAATAGCTACTTTTTGCAATTATTCTACAGAAACTAAAACAAATTTCCAGGCACTGAACCTCTTGAGATGTGTCTATACTATGTTTTTAACGTCAAACATACGTTCCAGTACAATTGTTTTTTGCTCCATGTAATGGAGAAAATATGCTATGGAAAATTTGACCATGATTGGGTCACTTTTAATAGAAAGTTTAAAAACAAAGTATACCATTTCTGATTGAATAAAAATTTAGAACAGGCCTTGTGAAAAAGGCATGCTGTCATGTACACTAAGGAAAACATGGTTGTTGGATGCATAATCTACATATTAGCTGCTTTAATGATTTCAATCATTTTTCTTGTCAATTCCTCTTATGCCAACCACATGCTTTGAGAGTATTATTGTCCAGGGTCGTTCACGAAACTCATGCGTAACCTAGTGTCTACTCGCACAAGCTAGTCGACAAATAGACCTTTTTTTTTACTACGTCACAGTGATTTAGATAAATCAGTCCACTCAAGCATGACTAGTACTGCACGTTAGATTTACGATATGAGTTTCCGCGGAACCGAAACCTGCATACTAGAGAACAAAACACTCAGACTTAACTCTTTGACTAGTAAGGTATAGGCTGATTCTAGGAAAACCCTTGATTTCCTTTGCCTGTACCAGGGTGGTGTGTGTAATGCATATATAGTGAATACAATGAGGACAATTCTCAGTGAAATAATAACCCTCTTGCTGTAGGAAGAGTTTTCAATTATTCTTCAGAACCGGAATAGGTCAAACATACATCAACCATGTGACAAATAGGTCACACTATATCAAACTAGTGACACTTTTTTGTCACAAAGATGACAAGCATATTTGTAAAAGATCTTAAGATAATCTCAATTGCCTTTTGAAACTGTTCAATGCATTTCATTCATTCACGTGAGGCAACAACAAGTGATTGTTATTTTGAAAATGCCAACTACATTTTCAAGAAAAACAAGATCTCTCTCTTCCTCTGCAAAAGTTTTCCCGATTGTAACAATGCCATTTTTTACATCTGTTGACATTTTTTACATCTGTTTAACCTTCTCATTCAACAACCTTAAATAAATTGCCATCAGGATCAATGTAAGTTATTTTTAACAATCTTCACGACACTCTTCCGATTTGTTACAGTTTAGGGTCCATACCATATGTTGGCTATTAAGAAATGCATCCAATTTTCGAAGTTTTCAGATTTTTGCACATTGTGCTTATAATTGGCCTAGTAAATCTTATCTGTGATGGTAAGCTCAAAATCATGGATTTGCCTGAAAGGGAGAACTCTGTTAATTAGAACCACGCTCTCCAATTCTCAATTAGCATCAGCAGGAATTTCAGATTCTAATTCAACGGCCCTGGAAATTCCAAATTGCTGTCCATCCAATGGAATGAATTTGTTTGGTCGGTCTATGTTCCTAGATCAGTTGTTCAGTTGGATCATACCCATCAAACTTCAAAAAAAAGGTTTTTCATGCGGTGGCACTATTCCATTAATATCTGAATATTGGACAGTAACTTGGTGATTTCATTTCATCACTTGGATGTGAAATTAGAATCAGGCATTCCAATTCTAATTATAAAATTCCTTCTTTTTGTGATAAATAAACAATTTGAACTTTACTAGTTCCTTAGTTTAACCCTAACCGGACCGGGTCGTTTTGCGGGCCGACGGCCCAAATTCACGAAGGCAATCTATTTTTATTTTTAACGGCCAGATGCAACGAGAGCCAAATTTTGCATCTCGGCCGTTTCATTGCATCTCGGTCCGTTTTTCCCGGCCCAGGAATGAAAAGTAGCGTAAAGTCAAAAAACGGTCCCAGAGGCAACGAAAAAAATCGCGACATTTTCTCCCGGAAGACGGCGCAAATGCAACGAAAAACATCGTTTCATTTTCCCTTTCCGGAGACGCCCAGATGCAACGAAAAACATCGCGCCTTTTTCCGGGAAGGTACTCCTCAGATGCAACGAGAAACATCGCGTGAAAATGCAATAAAAACAGTGTAAATAAATAAATAAATAATAAATAAATAATGGATGCGTACTGCAAACTGATCTGCTGAATTTTGTAGTCTTAAGTTTCGCCCGTCTTGCGTGGCTATTACGCTACAATCATAGTCGTGCGTCGCGCTATTATGCTACGTCTTGCTCCGGTTTACGTCAATGAATACGTTTTATTATGCCTAATTAACCCAATAGCTTGTCGAAATGGTGGGCGCTAAGTCACCATCCAAGTCGAATTGCTATGGGCAATTTGTACAGTGTCACCCGCCTGAGAAAAGCATTGCGCCTTCGTCGGGCAACCGTCCGGAATGCAGTGAAAAGCATCCAATCAGTCCAGTCAATACGGCCCACAGATGCAACGAAAAACATCGCGTCATTTTTCCCCGGAAGACGGCCCAGATGCACGAAAACATCGCGTCATTTTCCGGGAAACGGCCCGGTGCAACTAAAACAATCCTAATTTTCTTCCGGTAAGACGGCCGATGCAATGATAGCCAATAGCTTCATTTGCGCGACCAAAAATCGTTGTTGACGGCCCAGATGCAACGAACAGCATTTTCCTTTCGACCGGTACACCACTTTTCGTGCTCTCTCTCATTTCCTCTCTTCCTCTCCCGCGTTGGTTAATGCCTTTTCCAAATCAACCAATGTGCAATAATCAAATATATAAAAGTAAGTCAGTGCAATGCTGCATGCATGTGTGCAAACATGTTACATTTTAGAAACAAAAATATTAAAATTCCTCTCACACCAAGCATTGCCAATGCAGTACGATGGTTAAAGCTTTTTATATTCTACCACCCCAATAGCTAGCAAGCAAGAGATTTGACCAGTTTTTGACAGGGTCAATATTACTTGGTTAACTTTCTGGCTGAGTTTAAAAAATGCTAACTCATTTTTCTCATTAAAAATAGAGTTTCAATAAGTTATATGTCAACTTTTTGATATGCACTTTGGTGCAAGTCATGTAACAAACTGTTTATCAACCATGATGACAAAAAAAAAACCTGTTGGGAGATACATGATAATAACAATTCGCCTTTTTAACCCACTCTAAAATACATTCATTAAGTAAATACCCAAAATGCCATCTAACACACTTGTAAACATGTTGAAGTATGTTATAAGCTTTCACATGATCCTACAATTAATCTCTAGGCAATTAAGTGAGTGTAAGGACGGAGCAAATGATTTCACGTATAATTTTCCTCCAAAACACCCTCCATTATTCAAAGTGGCATTAGCTACCCGATAGCTTAATTGCAAAATGTCATCCAACTCTTTTTGCATTGTATCATTGTATGCTGTGTTTACCATCAGTGTGACAGTTCATTACCAGCTTTGAATGCATTTATAAGTTATCCAACATAAAATTTGACGTTTCATGTGGAAACACATGAAGGTACTATTGACTCAGCCAGTTAGGACACATTTTTCACATATAAATGCCTGATGAAATGTCACCGACTACCACTGTTGCAAGTGTAATGCATATCCATACACAATTGATGGAAGAATTGTATCAATTCAGTATGTTAGGGTGATGTTGAAAACTAGATGGGCTAAAATCACCCATAATATGGGTGATTGTCATGAACAGTCTTGAATTTGTGATTGATCGAGGTATCGTAAAAAAAAATAGAGTAATATACTTTCTTTTGCCCCAAAAACAAGCCATTAGTGGGCTATGTCTCTATAACTATTGATTGTCAACTATTACCCAAGAACAATGATAAATAAAACAAGGCGGTTCGCGAACCACAAGTCTCGCCTTCTTCCGCGCTTAACTGGAAGACCAAAAGCAGCACACAGAGTGCAAACTGTGCGAGTCCAGCAGGGTGTCCCCAAAAAAGTTGTTCAAGCAGATATACTCAATTTTTAACTAGTTTTACATTCCCACTATTCATTTGACACCACCACTAGGGGTCACAACAATTTCCATGTGCAGATATAAATCTGCCAGCTGAAACCCCCGAGCATAAGTCAGATAGATGTTTAGGAGTAGCACCCCTGGTTTTGCATTTATTTTTATTCCTGTCACTTTCATTGACACCACCCATGATATTAATCATGAGACGTCCTCAACAAGAGCATGACTAAGATATGTTTAGGAGTGACACCCCCGGGTTTGCATTTTTGATAGTATTCTACACTCTCACTCGTTTCATTTGACCCCACCCCGGGGTCACAACATTTTCGTTGGGGAGATATTAACTGAAATGTCCCCCAAATGAGCAAAAGAAGAGACGTTCGGAGTAGCACTCCAGGGTTTGCATTTTATAGTATTAGATACTTCTCACTATTTCATTTGTACCCCATAGAGGTCATAAAAATCTTCCGTTTGGGAGATATTAATCTTGAAATGTCCCCCACATGGCACAAGTAGAGACGTTAGGAGTAGCACCACGGCGTTGCATTTATAGTATTCTATCTTCTCACTCTTTCATTTGATCCACCAGAGAGGTCACAAACATCTTCCGTTTGGGGGGGATATTAATCTGAAAATGTCCCAAACATAATCATAACCAGAGATGGATTAGTGAGTTAGCACCCCCGGGTTTGCAGTTATAGTATTCTTTATTCCCTGCTCTTTCCATTTGAAACCACCCCAGGGGTCACAACATTTTTTTTTTTAATAAGTTTGAATATGTGTTTAATGCATATAAGACAAAACTAAATTAAGTTAAAATATGAACAATTATTCAATTTGGCAACACATTTTTGAAAAAACCAGTGACCACATTTAAATTGAGTCCCATACGGGGGTCCAGAAAGCGGTGAAAGGCACAATTTTGCGTATTTTCACATTTTCCAAGAATGTAAACAGACTGGCACCCAAAAGACTGACCAGAACTAGAAAAAATATTTCAATTAAAAACATGGGCAACTGATCTAGCTATATGATGTAAGACCTTTGTTGTGGTGTACTCCCCCACCTTTTGAATAGTCTCATGTTTTGCTACCCGTTTTGTACACACAAATCTACAAAGCCAATCCTACCAAATAAACACACATGCTGACCTAATTTATTGCAAAGGTAAACAAAACTCGCTGAATCAAATTATTTGAAGTGTTGTAGTATTTAACACTGACCATGACAACCTGAGAAAATTGTTGAAATTGACCAAGCATTTAGCATTAGTTGCAATTTGAAATCATCAAAGAATGCCCCTTTAAGTGGCCCACATCCATTTTGACCACAATTATGATTCACACAAAGATGATGTACATATAGTTAGTGTCTGTAGCGAAGTAACTTTGCATATCCAATGTACCATTTAAGCGATACAGCAATTATGTGCATATTTAATTAGATCAATGACATCAAACAACGCCCCTTTAATTGACCCACTTGCACTTTGGGACCGCAATTGTGATTCATACCAAAAGATGTACAGCATAGAAGTCTCAGGTAGCGGAAGGAATTTTGCATATCCAATATACCATTTCAGTGATAAAGCAATTATGCATAATTAATGGCAATACAATGTATCAAAAATGCCCCTTATCGGCCAAATGCATTCTTTGACCAATTATGCTTCACCCAATAGATGCAATGGCATAGTATCTTTCATGCAGCGAAGGAAATTTGCCTATCCGATGTACGGTATCAGAACTACAGGATAATTACGGCATATTTAATTAGCTCATTGCATACCTAAACCGAAGTATCCAACAGGTTTCAAATTGCAAAAAAAAAGATGCGCCACCTGATAGGCTTAATGCAGTGAAGGAATTTCCGTATCCAATGTTACGTTTCAAAATTCTCTAGAAAATACTGCTGATTTTGCATATTAATTTAGCTCATTTGCATACTTAATTTGCCCGAAATACGCCCTGAAATCTAATCAGTTCGAGACCTCTTCAGCACCTCTCCCGTCCCACCATTAACATCACATCATACGCTTTACGAACTCCAGAAAACTTGTACACAAGCCTTGCGGGAAAAATTTCGTTAATTATACAAAATTAGATCTTAATTAGTATATTTTAACGCCAAGAATCTAATCAGTCGAGACTCGTGACCCGCCCTCTTTCCACCAAGTACATCATCATGCCCTTAGGAACTCCAGATAATCGTACACAAGCCCATGACCACGGACGTCTTCTACTGGACCGCAGACATACATACAGCACGGACGGACTGACAGACAGACAGACAGACAGCCAGACAGACAGAACAGACAGACAACAGACAGAGACAGACAGACAACAGACAGACAGACAGACAGACAGACGACGGACGGACGGACTGACGGACGGAAACGGACCGACCGACAGACAGACAGCCAGACACAGACAGAACAGACAAGTGAATTACCTAATCTCTGCTGACCAAAGTTCAGGCGAGACAAAAGTGGGCTTCAGATGCTATTTTATGCCTGCACACTGCCTAAAAGTGTAATTAAAAAAGAAATGGGGACATTTCCAGAAAATGTGCTCTCATTTTGTGTCCAACAAGCGCGGATCTAGGGAGGGGCTGACGGGGGCGCGTGCCTCCGGTAATTCGGCAAAATCTGCAAATCAGCCCATTTGTGACACTTTCATCCTTTCGCCCCCCCGGTAATTTTGACGTTTTTCAAATCTGGATCCGCCCCTGTCACCTGTCCTGAGGCATGAGGCACCGCTTAGGATCACTTTGTCCACTGTGTTGTTGTCTGTGATGCATATGTTGTCCGTTGTTAAAAGGGTTAATATTGGCCTGTAATATCCACATACATACTTTTTGATGCATAGTTTTGCAGTCGTCGTCAAAAAGAAGCGGCAAAACTCGCGGAGGAAAATGTGAAACGGTGAAGTCTTCAGTTGAAATCAACATTGTTTATTATATTTAGTTGGAACACGCTTTCAAAACAGCGGCACCAACCTACCCGGTGGTGCATCCATACACAAAATCACATTAAATCAAACAAAGGTCCATGCAGTTACAACAAGTGGTGGTGTGTGTGGGTGTGTGTATGTTGTGTGGACGTGCGTGCGGGTATGCATGCGTGTGGTGTGCCTACAAAGTTGCAACAAACATTTAACCCCAAAAATTAAGCAAAAGCATGCGAAAGTGGAAAATGCATGAATCGAGGAGTCAGCAACCACTCACACCCAATTGATAAAACCTCTAAAAACTACCAGTACGAAAATATACAGTAGTTTCCGACACCCCAAAGGTCCCCGCTCGTCGCGTAGAGGAAAAGTAACATAACTTATGGAGGTTGTCATGGAAACCAGAGAGGCTCCTAGCCATAACAGTTTCAATAATGTGGATGACCCCAGATGACCTTTGGTTTTCATGAAAACCTAGCCACCATGCATATTGATTTGACCCAGATACCTTGGTTTCGCATGACCATATGGCCATGCATAGTGATTTGACTTGGATGACCCCCACATGACCCCCCCTTGAAATGACCTTCAAATTTTCTGCACTGAATATTGACCGCACACACCATGTTTCATCATCACTACCACATTTTTAGAGATTTGACCTGGAATGACCCTGCATGACCTTGAAATGACCTTCAAAATTTTCGGCACTGAATATTGACTGCACCTACGCCATTTTCATCAATCCTACCACATGTTTCGGGATTTGACCTTGAATGAACCTCACATGACCTTGAAATGACCTTCAAAATTTTCGGCACCGAATGTTTAGGGGCAACGCACCAAGTTTCATCATCCTACCACCTGTTAAGAGATTACTTGAATGACCCACATACCTTGAAATGACCTTCAAAATTTTTTGGACAAATGTTGAGCACACCCACCAAGTTTCTCATCCTACCACATGTTTAGAAGTTTGACCTTGTATTGACCAAGCGTGACCTTGAATGACCTCAAAATTTCTGCACTGAAGATTGACTGCACCTACCAGTTTTCCTCATCGTAAACCCCTAACCAGGCTCTAGACGCACCAAATGCCACACAGTAATTGGTGGTATATTGGTTTGTATCTGATAGTTACAGAACCTATTTTGTGGTAGTTTGTGGTATGTACCTTATCATTGACATATAAAGTGTGGTACATTCACGTATATCCCACACCCGACCCGTGCCATGTAAGCCAATACACCAGGTTCCCCTGGGCCCGCATTTCCTCTTGACAGCCCTGTACATTGTGTCCTATGGGCAGCTTGTTTTGTTTAGTACTGTGGTCAATTGTGGTATATGTGAGTTAACTCCAATTTGGTATAGTTTATGATTTAATCTCAACTACTAAGCATATACCACAATCTACCACAATCAAATTTTGTGGTAGTTTGTGGTCTATTGAAGTGCAAGTATGGATGAAAGTTGTGGTATATTGGTGATCTGTGGTCTGATCCTCACAATTACAGCCTGCAGTGTTAGCTACCACATGTTTAGGGATTTGACCTTGAATGTACTCACAGACCTTGAATGACCTTCAAAAATTTTGGCAACCGAATGTTGAGCACACCCCCCAAGTTTCAACATCCACCACAATTGACAAGGTTTATATGAATGTTTGACCACCATTTTACTTTGACCCATGTCCATGACCCATCTCCGACATCAATCCGCCCCTTCTTTAACGACATATATGGTGGCAAAGATGGACATCCATACTGCTTTATAGCAAGATATCGTGTTTACAAGGTTTATCGCAATTTAACCCTAGTTTTTACCATATTTTTGACCTCATTTGAACCTTTGACCATGACATGTGACCCACTTCGGATCCCCCCCAACGCGTATGTGGGATACCATCTATGTTTTGCGCAGATGGACAAAAACCCACACTTGCTTATTTCCAAAGATATCGCGTTGGACACACCGACGCCCACACGCACACACACACGACGGGGGAGAATTTCTATATCCCACTCCTTGCCAACAAAAGTTGCGGGGGACCAAAAAGAACTACAACAAGAACTGAAATGAAAACACGATCCATGTGATAATTTAAAGGTGCAACGAGAAGATTTGAGGCCCCCAAATATTGTGTCATAAATTTCATAGCGATTAGACACTCAATAGTTTTTTTACTTTGTATTTGGCTACAAAAAATGTCTTAAAAGAGAGAAAAAGGGTGATTTTGAATTTGCTTAATTTCATGTAAACATAGACTGAATTCGTATTTGCTCCTGATACGAAATTAAAAATTTACATTTTTTTTACCAAAGAAACATTTCTCAGCTGTATCCTATTCAGATGGGGATATTTTGATGGCAAGCCTACATCAGGGCAAAAATCAGTAGTTGGTTTTTGGGGGGGGGAGGGGGGGGTTTTGTCTTTCGATTTTTTTAGATACACCTGATATGTGAATCTCTCGTGCAACTTTTAAAAGTAACATGAAAAGCCAAGCAACGTTAATGTAGACTGCTATTTGATTATGCAACTCCTACATTCCATCCCTTTTCAAATAAGATTTGCAGTAGTCATCAACAAGTGAAGCATGTCAGCCAAATTTCTTGGAGCATAGGCATCATTGACTGAGATCACTGCTAATAATGAGGAACAGATTAGTGTCGAGGTTGTCAAGCGCAAACAACCATCCCAATTAAAATAGCCAGCAATCCGCCAATCTGCGCTGAAAATTGCAAGTTCATTCCTGTCTCCTACAGCCTTCAACTTGGCAGGTGAGCATGAAATGCTTGACATCCTCAACACCACTCTACATAACAAACACACGATACCCGATTGTTTGGCTCCCAAGGCTTGTTCTACCTTAGGGGGTAGTGTGTTGGGACCCGTGCTTTGAATTTCAGCACTTGAGCCATAAATCCAAATGTCCAAAAGATTGTCTCTTGTCTCAGTAACGTTTACCATTACATTACGATTGCTGATCTGTCATTGTGTCAATTGTTTTGAGTTTTCCAAAGATACAAGATGCGGCGTGCAGTGCATTGCTGTTGGTTCTTCAAGGTTTTCCTTCTTCAAGACTAGATGTGTGCTTACAAATCATCTTATACAGCAATCGCATTAGTATCCGCTTTAGAGATGCTTGTGAAGGGTTGCATTAAAGTAATTTAAATCTTGAACTTAGTGATTAGATTTAGCGAAAACGCTGTATAGATTTGCACTGCTCGTTTCCTCCGTGTGCGTATAGTGTATAGTGGCCTTGTTATGCTCTATAACAACACGAATGAAGACTCCGGAGGAACGCCGATTTCTACAATATTTTGACTATTTGCTTATGTCCCCCAATAAATCCGACAACAGAGTAGTACTAATGTTGGCTTCTGAACTGACAAAAAGCTACACTATTAAATCTCAATTTTTCAAATTTTGTGTATCGTTTACTAAGGACTCTTAAACGTGATATGGCGGTACTAAGAGTCACTTCTAATTAAAGTTTCTAAGTTTAAATCCTCTATTCATATTATTTTGTAGAAATAGATGCGAATTTTGGTGATCGCGGGTTCGTCAATTCTTTGAGTTTTCGGAGGGGTATTTGGTGCCAGGAGTGGCGGTCATGATAATCCATGAAATATACTAGGCAAAACTAACATTGAAAGAGGCACAATCTCATATATCGTACCCAGAGAGGGAATTGGGGGTGCAGGGCGTTTTCCTCACTCCTTGTGGGGAATCTTGCCCCCCTCCTTGCCCCCTGAAAAATTAGTAGATTTTCTGCAAACGTGCCAATTTACAGTGAAAGCAACTAGGCCTATAATTTTCTATGCTTCCTCCCCCTGAAAAATATATGCCCCCTACTCCTTTCCCCCTGACAAAAGAGCTTGTCAACAGCAATCTCCAACTGGAGTCGCGTATATCATGTAGAATATCTCATGTTTAAGGCAAGAAAATCAAAAATACTGGCAAGTAACTTGCGTCATCCCCCTGGCAAGATGGCAGTCTGGACATGACCGTCAATGACTTTGCACCTTTGTCCATGACCTTTGACATTATCCACAGAGGAATACCCCTATGGCACTTAACCCCAAGTCTGGTATAAATCTGACTTCAACTTTTCAAAGGAGAAGCAAAAACGAAACCAACCAAAACTAACCAACTGAACCACACACATACATCCCCTCTGCTTTCAGCCGAGGGGGATAAGAAAAAATTTGACCCTTTTCTTTAGGTTGTTAAGAGATTGTTAACTTTAAAAAAAAGGTCCAGAAAAAAGAATTTTTTAACACGTCAAAGTGGCCAGATGTAACTCTTGTCCCACTTGTTTAATTACTACATTATATTTTAATATTCTCCACTTAAACCCACTCTGAATTATTTCCAAATTTAAAAGTATCTCGCGAATACTCCATTTTCTTCCGATAGAATCTGCCATTTTTCTGAGTACCGAAACAAATGTATTTACATTTATAATCATATAATTAAGAATGTAAATATCAACTTCACCCATTCAAAACTAACCAAACTTTCAGCACTGTCAGTATAATAAATTGTAAAAATTATAAAAAACATGATTCCGTCATGATTGACATCAGATTCTTTTAAGGCATTTTTTTTACCATTTTAGTCTTTTTATTGACCCATAACTCCAAGCACTGGTCATAAGTGATAAAATATATATATTTTTGAAAGTCCTTATGACTAGACGGACAATATGGCCTACTTTTCAATGTGATTGGGACAATTTTAAATTTTTGACCCCGTACAAATTCAGATTGACGCTGTTCTTGTTGGTAAAAAAAAAAAATTGAGAAATTTGTAATTTACTGTCGAGCATACTACATCAGCTTATGTTTATTGAAATTAAGCAAATGGAATTTGCCTGTTGTTTTCACTTGCAAGCCTTTCTGTAGCCAAACAAATACAGAATGGGCGTTGGGTCTTATCTATATGAAATCATTACATGACATGACACAATATATGGATGCTTCGACTCTCGTGTGGCCCTTTAAATTTTTTGCATTGTTATGAAAGTGTACCTCTCTTCCTAATTGCTTTCAGATTTTCTTGATAGAATGGTTAAGATTATACCAACAGTTTGCACTATTCTAGAGTATTCTTGAAGGTTTTTTACCGTTCAACGTTGTCAATGTTCAAATCAAATTTTTTGCCTTTGTATTTTGTGGCCATTTGCTGATCACTGACATAGTTAAGTAGAGTGCAAAGATTAGGAACGGGAATATTAAATCTCAAGAGATAATATTTTTAACTACAAAGTATGTTTTCCAATATTATTTTGGGAAATTCTTGTAGCAGATCATTTGAATATTCGTGAGGGAGATGAGTTTATTCCTACAATAGTTTTCATGGACCTTTCAACCAAATGGATAAGGAAGGTTTGCTTGAAGTGATTGGACAACGCACTATATTTCTCTAGTAATTCTCAGGTTCCAACTTTGATTTTGTTTTCTTTATATAATAAGTCAATGTGGGTATATAAATCTTGTTTGGGTAGCCAAAGCTAAGGGATGGTCACACAGATATGGCCGTCGTGGAAGGTGTATTAAATCTGGCATCAAATTGGTGGTAATGTTTGTGTGTGGTGGGGAGATGGGTAGGAGGGTCATGGGTGGGAAGGTTTAAAGCAATAACCCACATTTTTTGAAGAGTAACCAATTTTCCAATTTGAATATTTTCAAAAAAAACGGAAAATTAAAAAAAGCCCCAAAAATAAAAAAAATGTGTATTATCATAAATAACATAACCAAGTTTGGTAATTAGAATTGGGATCCCAGATTGCACTTAACGGCAGAGTTGGAAATGTTAAGTTTATGTCCGTCCATGATGAAATAGTGTCATCTCAAAAAATGCCCTCTAACTTGACTTGCCTGACCCAATAAAACAACTAAAGTATGAGCTAAGACACGAGACATAGCGCTATTTAACGGCTATTTCATATTGGAAAGGCTGTGTCTAGCAGTCGTTGAATTATTCACAAGAGATCTCCGATATTGCTTATTCTAATTACAAAATTACTTTGTTTGCGACACAGAGACTTTTTAGGAGCTTACCCACTTCATAGGTATAGTTTGCTAGCCAGTTACTCATGCAACCGTGGTAAAAAAGCTCAAATTTTTGAAAAATTGGGGCGCTCTTCAAAAAACTTTGCTATTATTGCTTCAAGGTTGTGTTTAGTAGTGTGCTGGAGGAACCTCCATTTAAAATGAAAGGTTGAAATTTAATAACTTACATAGCAGCATGTTGCAGTAGCCTATAATATGATGCGATTCAAAGACAACAACAACATCCTTTAAGTATCTCTTTTATATTACTTACAATAGAAAATTGCCATTAATACAATTTTGTTTTGATATTTATCAAACAGCGCTGAAAGGGTGATCAATTATTGATAATACACGGAAGTACTGGGGGGGAGGTTGAAAAAAAGTGGGGCCAGACCAATTACTTTAAGATGGGATTTTGCGGGGAATCCCATGCTGGTATCACATGACGTTATTGAAGTGATGTCCCCAAACTGTGTCATGTGGTGATGAACTCATACACTCTGAGATAGCAGTGTTTGTAAGGGCACTTATGACTTGTTGGAGTGAAGAATTTGGCTGTTTTCAAGTTGTAACAGCAGTGCACGTTTAAAGGGAGGGCCAAACCATGTTGCTTATTGCCATCATTAAGTTGCACTTCATATGACCCTGCTAATGATTTAAATAACCACCTAGGGTCAGAGCTTGGCCATACAAGGAAACTTCTATGCTTATAAAGTGTGCTCTGGTTTTCAAGTTCAAACAAGTTTAGTTCCGTATACTTTGTAACGAGTTGAGAAATAGAATGAAGTGCAATGGAAAAATCCTTCTTTTGATTATGGAAAAAGAAAGCTTTCGCTAAATCAAAAAGCAAACACATGAAACTGGCTAATAAGATAATAGCCTAATAATGGAATACAATGTAGGCCTAATGCATGAAAAATGAATGAAAAATAACACTTTAAGAAATCTTTAAAAAAACTTTGTTTCAATTCTTTATCTCAATAACAGGTTCTTCGCAATAAAAAAACAAAAACTCAATGTTATTGTAACATTTATGTCCTTGTTGTCAGTACCTACAATATCTCTACATTTGACTTGTTTGAGACAGATTTCTTTCATGTACAGTAGCTTGAGGTAAGCCTTTGCAGTTAATATAGCCTACTTGCATTTTTCAAACAATGCAGAATGGGAAATAATAAAACCCACACCATACTTTGATCAGTTTAATACAGTTCTCATTAATACATTTTCCTCTAAATTGATTGATTCCACAAAGTACTTTAGATGCTGGTGTAGGGGGCCCTACGATTAATTTGAAAATCTTTGTTTACTTCTGTAGTTTCAAAATCCTTTAACTTTTAACTCTTAATTCTGTCACCCTTCAAAGAGTAACATGCCTGTACAAAGTTTGGTTTTCAACCTTACGAAAAACATTCACACACATTGCAATACAATTTTTCTAAGATCAAGTGTAAAATGAATAGGAAGTAGAATATTATGTGTCTTATTTGATATGACAATAAAACTATAGTGTGAATAAGACAAAAGGACTATTTAGTCATTTGTCTTTTACCCTATTTAATTTGCGCACATAAATAGAACAGAATTTAAACAAGAAGAGTCCGTAAAAAGGACAATCTGCCCTAATGAATATAGCTTCAGACTTAAATTAGGCTTGATTTTTGCATATAACCTTGAACACTTTCCATAGGGTAACAAATAAAGATCTATACCTCTTTGATTTCCATCATACGTAGCTTCATAATATTACTATAAGTTTCCGTGAGATGATATTTTGGTTTTTTGTTTCACAATTGCTTTCATTTACATAAAATTCTCTATTTAGGCCAACAGTATTGTTTTTCAGCTAGTCTTTTTTCCAAGCTACTTAACAGGTTACTTCTTTTTGGTTCCTGGGGTTTTAACCGTAATTTATTTAATAAACACGTCTATTTGAAATTCATAATCACATGAATGCAATTTCACACATTGGCTTTTCTTGACCACAGCCTTATTTTCCCACTGACGTTAACCCAAAGGAGTTTAGATTTTTACATCATCTGAATCTGACCGTTACCTAAAGTATAGTATGTTGCCTAATCATACTTGCAAATCGATCTCACTTCGGAAGAAATTAGTCTTTTCTTGTCCGTAAAATGTAACAGAAATTATACGCAGTGGCCTTGGCCCTCTGGGCACCGTGATATAACATTTGTTAATAACTCAAACCGCCTCATCAAAATCAACTGCAATTTTGGATTAATCTTTTCTCGGGGATCTATGCTCATAAACAAAAATACATCGGAGTCCTTCTGACACGCTTGTGTTGTCGCCTGCCGTCGTGGTTTGGTGATGATAGGCCTAACATCACCTCTGACCTTGATGATGTGACCCTTTGACCTCATAAACAAATGAGGGCTTTCATTAAACTCCATAAACCAATTTGGTCGCAATGGAACGTCACCTTTTCAAATGAGGGTTATTTTAACATTTCAGCCTACTTTACAACTTGCTCTCCAGCAGGACCTTTTGACCTTTGGTGATTGACCTTTTGTGAAAAAAATTCATCATCAAATGTGGTATTTGCATGTTTGCACCTGTGACCCAAATTTGTTTAAATCCATCAATTATGAGAATTAAACAAGCAATGTTAACCCTTTTTCACAACCGACATCAACAACAACAGACATCAACACAGACAACAACAGACTACAACCAGTGACAAAGTGATCCCTATTCTATGTGTCTTTCTGCCTTTAAGGCAGGGCGACACAAAATGAGGTGTTAGAGCATGAAATGCACCTTTAATTGATTTGAAATGGCCCTGCATTATCTGAACTGTACCTTACTGTCACTTGTTTACTATTTACAGGGTCACTTTAAAATTTACAAAAGGGAGTTCCCATTTTTAAAGCGTTGTTTTTACATCTTTAGAATGCCTACCAGAGATTATTAATTCACCCCTGAAAGACACCAAAACTTTTATTTTTATGTGTATGATATACCAATGCCCTTTAATTCATTAACATAGTAAATGGTTACTTCATTGTCATACATAATTTAAAACTAATTATTATCATTGTGAACTCCACACAATATACCCCATTAAAATTAATCTGGGCTTTGGTATTTTGTTTTAATAATTTTTCCACCTTGACAATTACTTCAAGTGCAAGTCTCTTCAATAGCCAATCTCTGTAAACTTTATGACCTTACAGTGTATTCATGTACTGTTTAACTTACCTGAAACCACATAGACATGGCAATTTTAATGCAAGACTTTTAAACCCATATTTGTTTGTTATGAACACCTTTTATTTTGCTTTTTTTTTCAACTTCCAAGGAACCGCAAATTATTTTGCTGGTATAATAATTTAAGAGGTCGTCAAGATTTGAATCGGTAAGACATGCTCGCTGGGGACCTGCATACGGGAAGTTTGTCAATCGGTGTGTAATCTTTATTTAACGACACACTTTAAGAGAGTACTTCATAACTCCTTCTCTTATTTGTTCCGCTTACTTAACCCCCGGGGTTTTCTCAACGTTGTTTGGGTAGGTACTGCCTCCACGACTCTGTAAGTAGGACCTACGTACCCTTTTTGCCAAAAAGGGACCCATAGCTTAACTACCAAGATTCAAAATTTTAGGCCAATTAAACCCAAATTTGCCTTTTCATTTTCACTGCAAAATTTTGACATTTTAGCATTTGGACAATTTTGGCTTCGATTGAGGAAATTTGACTAATTGGCCAAACAATTGTTAAAATTTTGGTTGTTCCGATTGAGAAAATGCGGCTATTTCCAACAAATTTCAGAAATTTTGAAAAAACGACCCCTTGCTATAACAACTTGGCATGAAACAAAGGGGTCATTAGAATACCAGAAGGCGGAAATGGGACCGCTGTCGTGCACGTCCCTGTATGGTCTGGTGTAGTTTCACTTTT
Source organism: Ophioderma brevispina (assembly GCA_023653785.1). Lineage (NCBI taxonomy): Eukaryota > Metazoa > Echinodermata > Ophiuroidea > Amphilepidida > Ophiodermatidae > Ophioderma > Ophioderma brevispina. The sequence goes on along the minus strand of JAMKCH010013521.1, from coordinate 31,483 downwards.
CAACAACATTTATTGCCCCCTCAATGTCTAATACCCCACTGAACTAAATTATTTCTGAGTCCTGGTCCAACCCGTGGTGTACTTTAATCCTGACCAGGACAGTCTCCTGTGTTTTGTAAACTGTCAACATATGACTTATGGTGGCTTTGATAACAGAAGTATTGATGGTAACTTAATACAAAATTACTAAAATACCTTTCAAATACTCGACTAATATACAAAACCTGATTTTCAACCATTCACACTTCAATTAGGCTATTTTCCCTCCCACTTATAATACCAACACTAGGTTTTACACTTTTAAGCATAAAAAATATGGAAAAGCAAAACATTGCACCTTCCAGTAATATTTGACAAGGCCTACAGTTAGATGTAATCGCAAGCGCCATAAATAAACAGTGGTTGCATTAACCTTGCTTCATATAGTAGCAGAGGCTGGTTTTGAACTAATCCCCTAATACTTGCAATTGTTCCATCAATGTTCTGTACTAAACATATGTCGGTACGTATAGGGTAGTGTAAAGAAGTTTAAGAGCACAAACCTTTCATTATCAAAATTTTTTTAAGTACTAGTGTTTTGTGTGTGATCCGGAATGGGTGTAAAAGGTCAGTTTTATGTATTAAAAATGGGCATTTTTGTTGTGATCATGCCGGGAACATGCATGGGATTATTGAGGTGAACTGTACCAAAACTGATGCATTGTGGGATGGGCTAAACATGCCTCTTTTGGTAGCTGTGTGTCTACAAAGAGGGCCACTGATGATGATATGTTGAATTGAGAGAATTTGGGCTTTTTCAAGTTAACACAGTGCAAGGTTAAAGTTTCAGCTTATTACTTTATGATATGCGCTTTGAACCATTGGGAAATTGCTTCGTGAATAGACTTGGGCATAACTCAGACTATCTTCATCAGTAGCAACTGGGAATGAGTGTACTGTACCCATGGTACAAGGCACATGGAACTTTTGAACACTGGGAAGATTGGGTGGGAAACATACAAATTACCCTTGGGCCACTACAAACTTCATCTACCAGATAATCATGAAATTTACTGCCAAGTGGTATCAGACTCGGCTGCCAATGCAATGCCTCTCTAGGCCTTCATTGATAATGCATGGCTTTCAGTTTTCCACACATCAGCATCTACCTTGTAGGACAACAACATTCAGCATAATCTTTGCCTAGCCAGACACAATTCTGCCAAAAACCCAAAAGGCCGAACAAATGCCCCAAAACCGCAACATCTGCTCAGAATTTTCAAAAATCCACAACATAACTTTTCAGATAAATGTCATTACTTGCATCCTGCGAGTTCAAAAGAATTGGACAAGATATGAGAGCGTTTATGAGAGAACATTGGTTTCCTCCTAATTTGCTACGTGATGATGACAATAGCCTATATTAGAGGCTAATAAACAGTTTAATACAAACTTGCTGTCACTCCTGACTAAGAACAGGCTAATGTTGCCAATGATACACCTATTGTCTTATCCTATGAGCGTCAGTGTCTGGTCAATGGCATCAACTCCTCTTAGCGAACACATTTTGGGATACGATACAATCTACTAAACACTAAACTTATGTGTTTGTGTGCTTGTTTTCTGTCTGTTTGTGACTTTCGATTCCACTCAATATTACAATTGATAAATTACAGTCCTTCACTGTTCTGTCAAAAGTTCTTTTGGTATAGGACAAGATTTCAGGATATGTAACATTAAGAGACAATCAGAGAGCAGCTTCATAACCCACACACTCAACAGAGATCCTATCTATCTTTTTGGTCTTTATATTACAGCTATTGGGGTGGGTTAACAATGGACGGGTAAATATGAAAACAAATCAATTATTGATTGTTTTGACAGCATTTAGCTCCTACAGGAAACAGTTAATTGTTTGATTGATAAGATGACAGTAGCATAAAGAGACAACACCTGCTGGACATCTAGATTAACATACACATTGCTGTGGTGGTTAGTTGACACACACTTTGAGAGCAGTCAATTGCAGGTGATGTTACAACGTGAACCCCTTTAATATTCTTAGTTGTATTTGTGAAATGACTTTTAATATGCTATAGAGGTAGCCCACGGGGTCTCACAGTTTGTTTGGGTTTGGGTTTGTTGGGTTTTGGTTTCAACCACTACCCCAACATATACGCAAAATGAAACAGAATTGCTGCCTTTTGTTATACCTAAATTTGTTGACGCACCAGTACTCTATTACCCCCCCGTGTGGCTTTAATTTGGCTACTCTTCCCCTGTGCATCCTAGGTTAACATGGCCTAAGCATTTTAGTTTTGAAAATTGCAACATATTAGGGATGCCCCAAATATTTAAGAAAAAGACCAATTATTGGCTCTGGTCAAAACAGCTTTTATGGCGGATTTGGAGGAAGCTGAGAGAACGGACGATTGTATGTTTGGAGTCATTCTGGCAGCACTATTTACAACACTTTGTACTTTTAATAGAAAAGCAACCGTCCTTTGTTATACCAATGTTTACAAAGAAAGGACACTTTTCTTATACTGAAAGTTTGTGTCTTTAGGGAGGGTGAGTCTCAAAAGGCAGGCACTGAGAGGTACAGGGAGTATGAAGTTCCAAAAGGGTCCATGAGGAATGTAATACCTAAGGAAAACATTCCTAACAGTTAATTCAAGGTGGAACGGGAAATCATTTAGAGTATTAATTTTGGTCGAACTCATTAACATAATGTAAGCATTCATGTACCTTAACCTTACCCTGAGTAACATCATGGCACTGAAGAGTTGGAATCAATTTACGTAACTTGTGCTGTGCCCCATGCCTAGCTGTGACGTTTGCGGCAGTTACCAACATCATACACCTAAAGATCTTGACCTGCGTGTGGATTCGACTTCTGTACCTTTCGGGTACCCGGCAAAAAGTGCCAGACACCGAAAGCACGATATCGACGTCCTCTCGCCAGCTTGTGCATCAAGCAAAACAACGACACTTTTGAAGCACAAAATTCCACTTGCCCAAGGCTGGTCAATATAATTACAAATCGTTACTTGGCTACAATAAACCTGATGGATTATCGTCACAATAAAAAAAAACATAGGGGACGTGATGGTGGGGGTGGTAAAGAATTAGGACAATTTACTATCCCAGAGAGGCGGAAAATTGATACCCTTTTCATGCGACCACAACAAAGGTGTATGTAACAAGATTTGTACCCATATTCCTTTTCAAGTAGTGGCTTTGTTGTTTTGGAACAAACTAAATAAAAATATGATTGTGATGCTCTTTATCTTCTGTGGCCGAACCACCTGGCAATGGGGGGGGGGGGGGGTCGTCAAAATAACGTGTACTGCTGTCTTCAGTAGACAGCATACACTGCTATCTCTCATAAAGCGTAACTGCGTTCTTCAAGTAATAGCACACAATGCATCTTCAGTAGTGGCTTCCACTGCTAATCTGCAGTAGATAGTCGGGCACATGCTTCTTCAGTAGATATCAGGCACTGCTTCAGAAGTGCAAGGTGCCATCATTTCTGAGTGGGCGAATTTGAGTCCTCCTCCATAGATACTGTACAACTAATCAGTTCATTTTGGGGGCTGGCGGGGGTTCTGAGCAGGGAGCTTGTGCCCCACTGGTTCCCCCAATGTGAACGGAGTGTATTTTTACACACAAGATGCCGCTATGATAAACCTTTAGATCTCTATACTGCTTTCAAACGGATATGTATTTTGAAAAGTTTGACCGAGCTTGTTGGAAATTGGAGTCTATATTTCAATTGATCCACTTATCACTTCCAATGCAAATTGCTTTACAGGCAAATTAAAAATTGCCAAACATAACATCAAGTACCGGTGTAAGTGAGGCCCAACTGCATACTTGCCATTTGTAAAATCAACATCATTATTAGTGCCTTAATTATTGAACCGATAATATTATCAAAATCTCAGGCCCAGCACACCTGTGTTAGAATTTCTGAATGTTCTCAGAAACCTTAAACACCACACTATTGATATCACACTATCACCTGACTTTCATTGAACGTAATTATGTGTCTGTATACTATGTATGAATGAACTGTTATTGTCAGATTGATGTTGTTTTCAATCTTGACTATACAACTGGGAGGGCGCATTCAGTCCCAGTGGATAAAGCACCGCCTCCCCCACCAAAGCTTGTGAGTTCGAGCCCCGATGTGGCCTATGTGTTTGCGCCTATGAGTGTGTGTTGTGCCCCTGAGTAAGGCGCTTTACCCTAATTACTACTCTCTACTTGAAGGAGGTCAGTCCCCTTTAACTTTAAACTCCTTATACAACAAGCTAAATTGAAAATGTCCTTCTACCTCTCAATAAAGGCTACTACCTCTCAAACTTCAAGTTGTTCCAGCATCAACTCTAATCTAGTAGTATAATTGATAGGAACTGTGGGGGGGCCCTCTGTGTTTCTAATGTATTTTTGGGCTTCAGTCACTGTGATGCCAAAAGGCCTTCATTTTGATGTTGTTTTCTTTGATAAATCACAAGCTTTATTTACACATATCTCAAAGTTCCCTCTGTTGTTAGCTTGTGCAAGTAGTTTTTTTTTTGTTATTTAAAACGACACAGGGACATATCCCACTGCTAAGAATATGTTTCTCTTATTTTTAAGATAATACACTAAGGATAAGACTCATACTAACCTATCATGCATTTCTTAGTGATGCGCTGATCACCCTAGATCAGGGTTGCCAAATTTGCCAATCCAATGGCGGATTCAAAATTAATTTTGACTAGCTAGTGCGTTTGTGACTTTAAGACATAACTGCACCATGGATATGGCAAGTTCCAATACTAAAGATTACAGGTCCCATGGCCCAATTGGCTAATAGCCTCTTCCCCAGAAACCCCAGATTAAACCGAGTGGTCAAAATTGGTATTTGAAAAAGCTACTATTTTTCTTTATTTACCAGTGAAATCTTAGGGCAAAATAATTTTTGGTTTGGATGTTTAAAGGTGGCGTGTTCCAATCGTCTGTGGGACCCCCTGAGTTAAAAAAGAAAAAAAGAGAAACAAAAAGAGAGAAAAACAAAAAAAAAAAAACAAAAAAAAAGAGGGAAAAAACTCCGGAAGTAGTATCGATTTTTATATCATATGAAAGGCCGGTATTTTTCTCATTGTCGTCAATTTGAGCCCTCACACCTTTCATTCCCAGATATAAACAACACCGCCATTTTAGTGTTAACCATCAATATATTGATCACAGCATTGAATAGGGCTTTGCAACATGCATTATTGCGTGTACCATCAAAACCGCAAGTTTGTTTCCCACGGTACTTGGGATGGGGTGTAGGCGCAAGTGCCAGGCTCTCATAGCAAGTAAGATACACAACCCTAATCGGAACAACCACCTTTAAGGTACTACATTTTTGGTGCAATACCATATTGAGTTTGACACAGTATTCTATGGGGCTATAAAATGACATTTGTCAGCTCCCTACCAAAACGACTTGAAACATTGTTTGCTGTAATCTTTAGATTATGGATATTACCGGGGCAAGGTCATTCAATCAAGATTCATTTTTTTAATAAAATGAAAGTGGGCCATCCCCCTTAAGTGATTGTCATACATTAAACCTGTCATTACTTTTTTGACTACAATGCATCAGGCCAACTTTGATGTGAGAAACTCAGAAAAAAGGACATACAGCATCATGATTATTGTTGTACACCTGCTTTACCTTTAGGGAAGAAATTAAAAATGCCAAAAATCTGATTGTTTTTGGCCCTTAACAGTGGTGTAAAGGTAATCTCTCCTATGTAACTTATTGCATGATGCTTTGAACATTTTCAGGAGGGGCAGTAGGTGCAAAGGGGAATTCCCGCCCAATGAGGATACGTTGAATGTTTTTCCCTCTGAGTCATCCAACCAAGCAGAGAATGCAGGGGGTTTCAGATGTTTGTTAAATATGCAGGTGTCCTTTCAGATCTATCTCTGTAACCCACTGACCTCCGCGTGAAGGTGCCCTATACGAGTGGTATAGAATAATATTGTAGAACAGCTAGACATTTACCTGCCCAACATGTCATGTCTGTTTGTCCTCACGTGTCTCGTCGGGTCTTGTATCACACATTTCTGTCCTTATTGTGTTTGTAAATTGTACTTGCACATTTGGTGGCCACATTATCGGGCTTTCTCTTAGTGGTTTAACCCACCATAATTGTACCTTGTTTGTCATTATTTATGATGTGAAATAAACGAAACTGAACTGAAGTCTGAATTTGTGCAAAAGTGCAAAGACCGCAGCGCATCCTGAGGAAATCCCATTATTGATAAATCTATTTTTGTCCTGCCCAATGCCAATTTGAGCAATGCTGTATGGTGGACATGCCAGGACTTGCCTTTAGTGTGTTCTGCTCTGATAGACCGATTTTGCGATACCAGGCATGATGAAAAGGATCCCACAATAACACTCACACATTTAGTATCTTGATGTAGATTATTCATTCCCCCATATTGTAATTCAATCAAATACTAGAAATTTAATCAAATACTAGACGTACAATTTTGCAAGTTACTACGTTGCGTCAGAACCACTGCACTTCATCAGTAAGTGAACTGGTGGATTGGTCATGTGACAGATGATGAGGGATCCCCTTCAATTGCCCGTCCCACGCATGTGATAGGAGTCCCCCTTTCTTGTTTAGTGATGACTCTTTCCCAGATGACTCTCACACACTCTTTCGAACCAACATTCTTCTCTATCCAGGATAGTACTTCCTCGGATCAAGTTATGGTCTCGAGGTTTTGATGTGATTGAAAACCCCGCAGAGTTCTGTGCTTTATTAGAGCTGGGCCTGCAATGTTGGGAAATCCTAGCTCTAGGGATTGGGGCCCCATTTTGGTCTCACCATATACATTCGTACAATCCTTGTCCGCACAGATCAGACCATACACCATGTTTGCTTTGCTTGTCCTTGGTGGCTTGTCCTTTAACTCTACCAAGTTACCACGGATGGTGTTAGCTGGCTTAAATGATGTTAAGATCTTTTTAATCCTCTCCGAGGTGCCACAATCATAAGGTATGGTCACTTGGGTTGAGTGTGTCTTTTGAGCATTCCCTGTTGGGATCTTTCAACGAAAGGACTTCTGTTAGTGAGGAAAAGGTCCTGTAGAATTTTTGGATCTCCAGGAATGGTAGATTGATGCAGTTATGTCAGACCAATTGGATATTTTAATTGTCACAGGACGTTAAAATTAAGCTCTTGTGTTTGTCTGTCATGGTCGAGCCGAAAGAGCTTCTTTTGGGTCAAAAAGGATTTTGTTTTGTTGGTCCTAAAATTTGACATTTGTCGACAGACAGATATTTGGTGGCAACACTTATGATTTTTATACTGCGGACTCTCGGTGTCATCTTGAACTGCTGGACCCAGTTATCTTCAACGACTGCTCTGAAACGGAACTTAGGTCTGAAGAAGATTCACAAGGACTACAAACTATTTTCGTGGATTTAATAAAAACTGCGCATGCTGTACATTTGGAAGTTTGCTGTGAGGGCATATCATCGTTAAACTGCAATGCTTCCTTTAATTCTGGACATTAGTGGACATTATTGTAAGATCAGTAAGGCCATTGAGTGTGAGTCTTACCATTGTAATCATGGTTTGGATAGTTTCAATTCTCGTACAAATCAGTTTGATAAAAATCATAATAAAAAAGTGTTATAGATCAAATTAGATAATTTTGTGCACAAGCTCATTTGTTTGTGTTTAAAGGTCCTGCTTGACCTTGGCGTCCACAAGTCCGAGATGTCATAAGTGAAGAGTAAGATGGCAAATCGGCATAGCAATACTGATCAGCAATCTTTACAGGGTTTTTGGGAGGTAATACTAAGCAAAACACGTGGAAAGAAATCTGGAGTGATCCCAGTAGATGCTTAGAATCAAAAGATTATTTTTCCCCTACAATCTCTCAAAACCCTAAAATCAAATTAATAGCACTTTAAGTTAATTTCTTCTGGTCAAATCACATCATACCTATGTGTGACCTGTTGACTGACCCAACAAATTGCAAGTTGTGATGACAATATTAAAATAATCAAAATATTCTCTTTGGTTTGAATCAAGTGTGCTTGCTGCCTATTCCAATATTTTCTTGTGGCATATTATTTCATCAATTAAGATTGTGTCCCCAGATGGAGTTGTGTGTGAGAAGCAACTGGGCTTCTCTCTCCTGTCACCTTCACTCTATACGGCAACCCATATTCACACCATAAGGAAAAGCTTCAGTGGGGCCAATGATACAGCTATTTTTGGCACATACATCACAAGAATGTCCCTTGTGCATGTGTAGTAGAATGATAGAAAACAAGCAACTAGGATGTGTTAGAGCCCACAGCAAGCACAATAATGATGTCTTTTCATCAGTCTAGCCATGGGATATTCCCAGCTATTTACACCAGTGCTGCACTACTGCAGGAAAACCACCTTAACATTATAACCAACACTTTTGTCTCACTTTTCACAAGGACGGTTACTTGGTGGATTTGCAAAGAGGCTTTTATGACAATGAATGACTGTAATTCATTTTGTGAAAGAATCCAATACAAGCATCTCTTACACAGTGGTTCAACAGAAAAAATAACAACAGTATACTCATTTTTCTTGCATATTTTTTCCTTGTGATCAGGGCTAAATGTTAACTAGAATAGCGCGGTTCTCGGCTTTCGCGGTTGGCGGCGGGTTGGGTGTGAGGTTCCGTGGCGGAACCTGATCAAGACGTTACCGTAGCATTAGCAACTTTGTCACCACCTTAGGTTCCTGTTGCCTACCGACCACAGGACCCTTTTGCAACTATACCAGGGCCCCTTTACTAGCTGCTCCCAAGTCCACCAATTGTCTTTTCTTTTTTTCATTTTCGCTATACCAAGAACACCTTCTACCAACAGTCTGGAAGCCTTCCCAGTTTAACCCCCCCTATTTACGAAACATTCCACATGGCGAGTTCGGAAAACGAAAACAAACGACCTCAATTTCTTGGAAACAACTTGCCTCACAATTCGTCCAAAGTTCACCATTTTTCCTCACAAAAAACAAAACTAAAACACGCATTTCGGCCCTTGGAGAGACTTCAGCACCATAAACATATCCAATTATAGCCTCCAAACAACGCTTCCCCTCTATTCCAAAAACCAATTAACCAGAAGTTCTGTTTCCACTCACAATGCGAAAGGCAGTAACTCCCCCAATACGTACACAATTACTGTCTTCTGCCCGAACACATTTTTGGACACCTCAATTATATACAGACTAACGTCTGCTAACCACAAGTCGGGCCACACATATTCCGTACCCTGATCAAGTGATGCCCTACAACCCGCACCCCACTCCCATAATCCTCATTCTCTGATATATCTTTAATATTTTATAAATTCCTTACAGCCGGCCTTAATTTCACATCTGCATGAACACGGTCTTCCAAATACCTAAAAAATAAACTTAGTGACAGCATGTCATGTTTAAGATATCAAATTGGCTGATTTTTTCTAATTACAACATTTTTTGGATTATAACTAAATCTGTCAACACCAAAAGCAAAATTAATTATTTTTTCTCTAGTAGTTAGCAAAAAGAAAACATTGTCATTAGCGACAATAAAACAGTAGGCCTATAGCAGAAAGCCCTGGAGCGCCTTTAAGTGGCCAAGCCCATTAAAGGATTATGATGCATGTATTTAAGGCATGATCCTTCAACACAATACACATATCCCATAACACAATATGGACTTAGATGACGTTTTGACATCACATCTGTAACCATGCTGCTTTATACCCACGTATGAAGGATAATTTGTCACAATGTATGATGGGATATTGGATTGGATTAAAGATCTTGGCCAACAATCATTGAAATTAAAGATCATTTAATTTAAATTTCACCATATCCCATAATACAATAGAGAGGTATTAGACTGCAATATAGATAGCGATGTTATACAGTAGTTACCAGCATTATTTAAGATAATTTGACACAATGCATTGTGGAATATTGGATTTGGATACCTTGATTTCTTATGGTACCTTCTTCCGTCCACAATCAACACCATCTTGCAAAAAGGTAACATTCGGGTCCGATATACAAACAGCAACAACTGATAGCCTTCTTTAGTAACATCTAAAATGTGCTCTGTTAAAAACAATCATCGCCATATCCTTCAGATTTCCACTATTTTTTTACATTTATTCACCACACCTCTCTCCGAGCATCTCATTATACATTCCTCAATATGATCCTCCCCATTTAGGAACATGGAATATTCCACTTTGGCAAATCTTGTAGATGGACTTTTTTTCATTTCTTGAAATAACCTTGCCTCAGAATTCATCCAAAAATCCACTTTTTCCTTCCAAAAACAAAACAAGCCTTTCGGCCCTTGATGAAGACTTCACAACATCTCACTATCCAATTTATAGCTCTAAACAAAAACACCGCTCCCTCTATCCAAAACGTTTGACAGAAGTTCAATTTTTTTCTCACATACAAAAGGCAAGTAACCTACCCCCACTACGTGCACACTTACTGTCTTCTTTCCGCAACATTTTGGGATTTTCAAAAGGTAGACCCATTCCAATATACAGACTAACGTCTGATAATAAAAAATGGCACAGACATGATGACCAACTGCAGTTTATATGGTTGAAGCCCTTTGAACAATAATGAAAATTCTAAGAGTCTGTTCCGCCTTTTTTAAAATGAAAGTATTAGAGGCTCCTTTTAGGCTGGTAGGGCAGGGATAGTGTTGAAATTGATAAAAAACCTAAGGGAAATTATTATTATATTAATCTTCTAGCTCTGTGATGACTTTATTTGCTCAGACTTCATTTCTTCTGCATTTATCATGATTATAATTCAAAACCCAGGCATCATTTGAGAAGCCATCAGTCATTTGGGGAAGCCATCTTAAAACCCATTTACTCACATTTCCATCATGCAAATATACAGGTTGAAAGGGTTGTAGATGTAATGGGAAAAATTGGGGGGGGGGGGGGGCAATTTTTGTAGTAAGAACATGAGGGGTGCCCTCAAAACTTTGAATGAACTGGTACTCAAAATCAGTCAAAATATCCAATGTCCTAATTACTACTTACTCTGCTGCAAATTATGACATTACTTCTACCTCCCGAATAGGCAAGAGTAATTAAGTTTTAAACTATCTACACACCCGCTACCACATCACAAGATAGCGTTTTTTGTGCATAATTGCCAGAACAAAAAGTGCATTCATAAGACAGTACTGCCGTGGGCAAGACATCTAAATTGCAGGAATCTATTCACCTGTCATGCTGCCAGAAAATGTTCTGTGTTGTTTCCAGTGGTCCCCTGAGCCCGCGGTAATTTGATTATGGAGCAAACAAGATATCATGTTATCGCTGAGTAAGATGTCATATTACACAAGATCTATACATCTGCCTAAAATGGCTGTTTGTGGCCTGTTGATGGCCAGTTACTATCGTATCTGGGTCATTCCTGTCGTAGGTGTCTACTTTAAGCATCGCGGAAATAACATGTTTAAAACTTCTATTTGTAAACTCTTCAAAATATATATTTTCACACAGATTAACTATACAAATTTTATATCTGTTTGTGCTGATATCATATTTTCCCAAGTACCAAGTATTGCATATTTATAAAGATATATTAAGATTTTAACACAGACCTAGCAGGACTCAGATTGTTTATTTAAAGATGGGAGGTTACAATTTCAATACAATGAATTTTCTAGCACTTGTAAACAAACTGTCACCTTTTGTAGCAAGTGATTTCGACAATTATTTGTAAAATCTAAATGCTGCGATGTCATTGTGTAAATAGGACATCATATTGCACACGTACGCATTCATACTTGTACACTATATCTTCCGGATAAATGAAACTGTCACTCAAAAAGCTCGTGAAACAAAAAACGTTGCTTCCTGACCATATTCAACCATCCGGCAACAATTCTGTTGTAGCAGAGAGATATTCTTACTCGATACCTTGTCCTTCGGACCGCTTGTGTTCGCCCAGCCGCGGTTAGTGCATGATAGGCCTAACATGCTTTTGACCTTGAATGTGAGACCTTTGACCTCATCAACAAATGAGGGATCCCATGTTGCAGCACCTATGACTCAAGTTTGTTCCATTGAACTTCTTCAACTTTTCAATGAGGGTCAATTTTAACATTTTCATTCAGCCTATCTTAAACAACTGACCTCACATGACCTTTGACCTGGTATGTACCTTTGTGACCTTGTATGGTGACCTGTTGACCTCATCAAACATGAGGGACCCCATGTTGCACCTATGAAACTTCACTTTTTGGTTCCAATTGAACTTCAACTTTTCAAATGAGGTCCAATTTTACAATTTTCAGCCTATTTTAACAACTTGACCTCACATGACTTGGACCTTGGGAAATGTGACCTTGACCTCATCCAACAATTGGGGATGCCAATTTTCACCTGTTGGTTTAAATCCATCAAGTATGAGATATTACAGGCAAGTTACCCTTTTTCACACAACCATACAACAACAGACATCACCACCAACACAGACATCTACAACAAAGTGATCCCCCATGTGTCTTCCTGCCTTGGGGCTGAGAGAGTAGTGGAGCAATAGAAATGTAAGTCTTAGGTGCCAAGTACTCATTGGAATGAAGCCTTCCACCTGATGTTTACGTGGGAAAAGGTCGATTTCGTACACAGCAGATCACAGTTCGAATCCACAGGAGCACATGCCTTTCTCTGAGCTCTTGGTGTGTGCCGCCTCTCTGGGTGAAAATACAACCCATAGAAGAAGTAATATTACTTTTGAAATCATTGAACAGGTTGTTGCTGAGTGTCTGTCTGCAATGCTGCCGTTTTATATGTTTCTGAGCAAACTTAACAAGCCATTCTTTTACAAGTCTAGCACCATCATGAATAACATATATTACGTGAAGCGCTTTTTATTTTACTAGCCCCCTAGCAATAGCCGAGCCACAGAATGACTGAAACAGAATCTGCATGCCACTTTATTGTAGGTCAAAAGAACACATGGAGAAAGTCCCATGCATTTCATTACTGTCTGTACAATGCATCTGTTTATATTAACTGCAGGCTTTTTCTACTGAAGTCAAGTCATAAGCATGGCAAATACAAGATTTTCTCAAATCTCTGTCTTACGTTACCTGGCATTGCAGACTGTTCCGGTCAGTGCAATAAACAGAACTTCACAAACATTTTTTTCTGGCCTTCGTCTAATAGTGCTACTACTTGAAAATAGCCTTGCAAATGCTAGAGACAAGACTTTCTTTCTTGAGAAAGCAGTGATTCTTTCATGCTTAAAAAAGGTTAAATGAAAAAGCAATTTGACTTCTAAACTCGCTGGAAATAGTAGTACCTGTATATAGAATCCTGAAGAACATGCACACATGCAGCACACACGCATGCACTCGCACATGCACAGACATGCATACACACACACATACACACCACCACACACATGCATACCACATGCACACAACACACCCAGAAGCAAATAAATATTGCCTCCTCCATCCGACAGCATAACAACCACTTAAACACCATACCTTTTCTAATTAGACCCAAAACAACTAAATTTTAGGACCATTGATATTTCTTTAAAAATTTCATCCATACCTAATGATACAATTGACTCTTGGAAAGACTAATCACCCACACAGCCTAAATATAAATTGATTTTTGTAGTATTGTCTTCCAATCTGTTGATTCATCCTTGTACGCGAATGGTATTGTGGGTGGTCAATAAGTGTGCGGAAATAAACCAACGTGGGGACATTGAGTGCCAGAGGGCAATGGTGTCATAAATATTGTGGGGCCATGACCTTGTCTTCAAGGGGGTTGTTAGTGGGGTGGGTTCAGTATAATTTATTTATCCCAAGGTATTTGATGGAGGCAGCAAATACAAACAAGAGCTTTGGAAGTTGGTTGGTGGGGGGGGTTTGTCAAATGGTGAGAGGAAAACCTACTTTTCTTTTCTCCTGAAGAGAGCCAGTCCACAGGGGGGGGTGGGGGGGCTGGCCGAATACGTTTTTCTGAAGAGCGATCTTTGGGGCTGGATGGGCAGGGATGAGATCAAAAGTAAAGTGTACTGGTCGTTCAGTATATATTTTTCCAGTTGTCCAGAGATACCACTTGGGGTGGGTGGCCAACCTTCGGTCATTTATATTCTTAACATGGTATACTGTCCTGTAAGTAAAGTATAAGCTGCCCTGTGCAACCCTATTACGGAACCGACCAACTCTGAATACTTTTTGAATTAATGAGCAGCGGTCCTTTTGAATGTTTCATTGGAAAAGAGCCGGGAATCAAACCATTTGCGTATTAGTTGAAAATGACAAGTCTTTGAAATCGTGACCTGTGAAAATCGCAAGTGAATGGAATCACAAGGCTAGACTCTTTTAAAATCAATGGAGTGTGGCTAGATACCCCCCATATTGCAGAGGGATGAGGCCACATTTATTTTTTAGTTACTTTCCTTTCCTTTCTTTCAATTCCTTTCCTGCATTAAGACGATTTCCTTTTAGTCTGTAGGCTTTTGGTTAAGATTTTTGGTTAAACATTGGTCTCAGTAATACTAATGAGCGAGTTTTTGTTATAGTACGTTCTGTGTTGATAACTCATGGCCCTAACCTGATGAACACTGATATATTTCTAAGCTAAATGTTAGTGAGGTGAGTAGAGTACATGTAATCAGGGACAGACTGATGTAACATTGATGTTAATATCAGCGTACAACGGAATAGGTTAGGGCCAATGGAATTTGATCATTTCATTTCCAGTTCCCCCCGCCCCCTCCCCGAATTTTCATTTTGTGAAAACTTTCATTATTTTGGTTAAAGTCCTATTTTTGCAAATCTTAAATACCGATCATAACTTTCAGCTTCTCAAAATGTCAGGCATGTCTTTCGATCATTTTAACATATTTTTGAGTGGCTGAGGGGGTTTTACTTAGTGGTTAATTCATGAAAATTTAGATTTCCCTACCAATGCTCCTGATCACGCTGCGATCTCGCTACAATATCATCTTGAAATTGTTGATTTTTTTAAAGGAAACTTATTTAAAAGTATCTAACTGTTATAAAGTCTATGTTAGATATATGAATTTAGGTTTAGACAACCATCTTATACCAATTTATATGAAATCTGAAAATAAGGAATACATGAATAATGAAATAGTGACCTCCTCCTTTTTTTCGAACGGTCAACTGGAAACTAATAATCCAATTCCCATTGGCCTTCACATAATTAATTTTTTGTGGTGGCCTTTTTCATCCAATAGTTTTCTATCGATATTTTTTACCCTTGAAGTAGCCTCCTCTTCCATGCTACTGGAACGCTTGGTCCATGTTTGGAAGATCGGTCCTTGGAAAAATTTACCACGATACTGTAGATGAATAATTGATTACAAACCTTTGCCCTTCTATACCTAAACAATTTTGTACCTGATGAGAAAAGATGGATGGAAACCAAAGAGCAGTAAGGAAATGGATAATAAACAGAAGTAGAAAGAGAATGGAGATTGCGAATGAAGACGAGAAAAGAGGATGAAAGACCACATGAAACACCTTAAGTGTCCAAACCTATTATATAATTTATATATAATTTGAGATAACCTAAGGAGAAGTGAGTGAAAAGATTACGTGGAGCAATAATAACTGATAGAAGAGAATATGGAAACAAAAAGGAGTCTTCAAGTGGCAGAAAAGAGTCAAATATGACATGAGGGAAAGAAAAGACAAAAATAATAAAATTGTGGTTTTAAAATATGCTAATTGTATAATATGTGCTTGTTTCAAGTGACAGGAGGAGATTTTAAAGATTTTTTAGGATACACAATTTCCTCTCAATTTTCACTGGATCTGTTGTTGACCACCTACCGAGAACGTTTCGAGGTTTATTGAACAAACAGTACAAAGAAAACCGCAAACCTTGTTTTGAACTTGCCTGCCTATTGCATCGTCCCCAATAGAAAAACCATGCTTTGACTTTCTGTCGTGCACGCAAAAGTGACTAAATCATCATCTTTATTACATAAAGACGGCGATTCGGCTAATTCACTTCAGGTCTGATCTAATACATTGGTAAGCATTCCAATATGCAAAAAATGGGGGTTCGACAAAATGGGGGCTCTTCTTTCTGGAAAGCGCCTCATTCTCTTTAATTCTTATAAAGTGTAGGCCAATCAGCATAAATATGCAAACAGGTAATTAACCCTAACCCGGACCGGGTCGTTTTGGCGACCGACGGCCCAAATGCAACGAGGTGCCAATCATTTTTAATTTTTTAAACGGCCCAGAATGCAACGAGAGACAAATGTTGCGTTTCATTGCATCTCGGCCGTTTTTTCCCGAACAAGGAATAAGTAGCGTAAAGTCTAACACTGCACATGCAACCAAGAACATCGCGTAATTTTCCCGGAAGAACGGCCCATATGCAACGAGGAACATCGCGTCATTTTCACAACCCCCGAAGACAGCCCATATGCAACGAGAACATCGCTCCATTGTCCGGAAGACTTCCACAGATATGCAACGAGGGACATCGCGTGCGAATGCAATGATGCACCAGTATAATAAATAAATAATAATGGATGGCGTCTGCTCACTGATCTGCATGAAATCTGTAGCTTATTATTTTTCGCCAGCGTGAGTGGGCGCTATTACGCTACTTCATAGTCACCGTGCTGGCCGCTATAATGCTACGTCATGGCCTTCCGGTTTTAAAACGTCATGAAGCGTTTATGCATACTTTTAAAAAAGTAGCTTATTCAAATGGTGGTGCTATCGACCATCGATATCGAAAATTGTCTATTGGGCATTTTGTACACAGTTACACCTGCCTGATGTGAAAAGCATGCCGCCTTCTGCGGCAAACCTTCCGAAATGAATGCAGATGGAAAAGCATCGCATCATTTTCCCCGAAGACGTCCCAGATGCAACAAGGAAATCGCGTCAGTTTCCGGGAAGACGGCCCAGATGCAACGAGAACAATCGCTTCATTTCCGTAAAGACGGCCAGATGCAACGAGGAACATGGCATCATTTTCCGGTAAGACGGCCCGAATGCAATGCGGTGCAATGATAGTCATTTTCGCGACAAAAAATAGTTATTGACGGCCGAGATGCAAACGAGAAACTTTTCCGACCGGTACCGCACGCACTTTTTTCGTTGGCTCTCATTGCATCTCGGCCGTCGTTAGGGTAAATATAATATTTTTAGTGATGAACAGAAAGATGCTTAAAGCAATAATAAACAAACAACTAGAGCATATTTTTGAGTGGTTTTTGTGTTTTTGCATGAAAACGAATGCACGCTTACCTCATATTTAAATATAACATGCGTGCATGATGACCCGATTGAATCATGCAATGCGTGCATATAAATCACAATAGAATTACTAATTTTACGCCAGCATGCATGCATTGACTTCCCCCCCCAGTGAAAGCACTAAAACAGTTCACTTGCCATGGTAAGGCAGTAATACCAAGGCCAGAACTTTCATTTCCACAACCTCCCAGGTTATGTGCTTTACGAACGGGAAAAGAATCAGATTGACCCTCACTACAGAGTCTATACCTAAAATCTAAATCTGTATTTTCTATGTGTTTAAAAAACAGCACTATAATGGCAGTAGGTCCTACAATTGTCTATTTTAAAATCTGTGGTTTTAATAACCCCGATTTTGACCTATACAAATAGCTCCTAACATTCAGACTAATGAATAATTATCCGCATGTAAATCGACTGCGCTTATTCATCCACATCCGATTGGTAAAGTAAGTATTGACTAAAGTCGTGTCATTGCTACGTTCCATTGTAATCCATGGCAATTATTTCAAAACTAAACCTATTTTGAGCTGGGTAACCATCGAAGTTCCATCAATCTCCAATGTATAACGTTTCACACCTTCTCCTCATGCTTGCGGCTTTATAATTCCTAGAACTCAATATTTTCTAGTTTTAAATTATTAAAAGTCATCCAAACTATATCAGAAAACAGTTATAATCGATTTTGTTTGATGGTTTAATAAAATAACGCCTACATGTGGTTTTTATGACAAATAAGGCATTAGTGGAGTAGCATCGGGGATATAATTGCATGCTTTGACGCATTAATAGACTGTTAATATGGATAACGGGGCCAACTGTGAAAAGCGCTTGTGCTCCCATTGGCCCTCTGCTAATGCAAGTTAATTTATTAATGTGTCCAAGCATGCCAGTATATCCCCACTGCACTCCACTCATGCCTATCCTATACATAACAATTTGTTACTGAAGAGCACCCCCAATTTTCAAAATTTTGAGATATTGCAGTTGCATTGGTAATTGGCTAGTAAACTATACACCCGTTATGGTCAAGCTGAAATCCTGGTATACGTTTCATATAGAAGTCGCATTGATGAAAAGGTATTACAATTTATCCGTCATTGCGCGTATGACGTCTAGTGCCACCAATTAATTTACAATCAGGATCCCTCCCATTCCTAATTACAAAAAATCCCTTATTTTAATGACAAATACATAATTTAAGCAGACTTTCACAGGAGCATGTTTTACTAGATAATTACCACAAAACTCTCAGAAATTTGAACATTGATGGTACTCTCAAAAATGTTATTATTGCTTTAATACTTCTGTCCACCCATAATCCACAAACCAAGTTTTCATGAAAATTGGCCACTGCATTGGTGTCAGATAATGAAGATTTATCATTTTGGTTGATGAGAATGTATATCGATCCATCTACACATCCGTCTCCACAGACATTGTGACAAACAGAAAAGTGGCCCTCCCAGCCACAAAAACAATCAAGTCCCAGGATTATTTCCCCCTTTATGACAATACTTAATTATGAAAATCATAACACATTTTCCACATTGAAATTGCTTTGCATTGTTAGAGTAATGTCACTTATAACCTTGAAAATTGACATGGTTAAGTACACTCTCTGATGGTGAATCCAATGTACTCTGGCTGCTGCCTGTCCTTATTCAATGGTCATAATATATTTTCCTCTCAAAGTCCACTAACACCTTTCCTATAACAAAAATCCCCTCTTCGAATATGCCTAGCAAAATTATCGATACTATGTATTATACATAAATGTATACTACATGTCTATTCATAAAACACTAGAGTATTCTACTTGCAAATGTACAGAGTGTCCCAAAAAACGTCACCCTGACTAAATGAGTCCCCCAAGTTCCGGCAAGGTCTTTAAACTTCAATGCAAATTATTTTACATATTTAAAAAGTTTTGTTTATGAGCTTTCAAAACTGGTAAATCTCTGTTAATGTGGGTCTCAAATGACTGAGTTGTTCTTAAAAGGGCATTTTCTTGATCCACAACTCGTCCCATCAACTTACCTAAAAAAAGTGAGGTTTTTATATCATCTGAACCGTTACCTTAGTAATCCCTTACCTATCTTACGTGCAAATTTTGTCGTATCGGTAAGAAATTCGAAATTTTGTATTTTCTGTCCGTAAACAGACAGAAATTAACAGCACTGCCTATGGGACCTGGGAAACAAACAATGCTCATAACATAAAACCCACATCGAGATCCCGCTCAATTTGTGAATAACGCTTTTCTCAAGATATCTAGTGAACAATGAATAAAAACAGAATGTTGCTGGAAATCACGAAATGCCCTTTTATTGAATGAAATAGGTTTTTTTACTTGTATCAACAGACTTGATTTTGCAACATTATATGTGGGTGTGATGACCATTAGGGAAGACAGCCTGTCCATGTTAGACTAAAAAAAAAAACAAACAGATCTTCATCAGATTTCATTAACTAAGGGACAACTCATTCATTTGGGACCTGATTCAAGGGGGTTTGCTTATTTTGAAAATTTAATAAAAGATCTTTAAATACGTATAAATAACTTACAATGTTTTTAAAGACCAAATTAGGGGTGCTCTTAGGGTACAATTTTTTGGGACACTCTGTACACAAAGATGTTATTATTATGCCTCTACATTCCATTTGCATTTGTTATCGTGCAATAAAATGGGAGTAAAGTGCAAGATCTTAAAAGTCACTATCTCTTCAGCGCAATTTAAACACTGTGACTACTGCCAGAATTTCATTAGTCATTCATAGTGTGATCTGACCTGATTTCTTAGGTCCAATCAGAAGCGTTGAATACGAAAACTAAGAAGGCGCACACAGATATATGAAGTCTACTTTGATTGGTTAGTCAATGTTGATCATATTGTATTCAATTAATGAGGCCCACTCAGGAGTAAGTGAGACCTCAGGGGTTAAATTGCATTTTAACAACATGCCACCTTATCACGCTTCTTTCTAAGTTCATCACATTGTGCAACAACAAGTGGGTGTTTGATGGTGGGCCTATATAACAGTCCGGTAAGGTGATTAAAAACTTTCAACACAACAAAACTCTACAAATCACTGTTAAAGTTAACTACATAGCAAATAGAGCTACACACATTGTACTAATTATAATTAAATATTTTCCTTTTTCTTTTTTAATCGTGAAGGCCAACCGGCATAAAATTGGTAAAAGAAAGAAGGCAATTTTAATGACAAACATCATAAAAAATATCTTTAAATTTGCCCATCCCATTCAGTGTCCCTCTTGCATATGTAAGAGAAAATGTCTGTTGTGTCCAACCTAGAGACCTGTAGTTGTCATAGCATTTGGCATTTCTTGGTGGCAACACCTATTATTGTAGCGTGTTTAAGTACGAATATTTTGAATTTTGGGTTTGACTGGGACCATTGCCTTCATCTCCATGAGTCTAATGCCAACATGCCTTGCCATCTCCTATGGTCTATGCCATACGGCCTTCATCTCCATGTCTATGTCTGACTCCACATCTCCAAGAGGGTCTGTGTTAAATTCCATGGTGCTTTGCGTAGCCACAGCAATTCACAATTGTCACATGACCATGACCATATTATGTGACTTTCGGGCAAATAGGCATGAATTTGCATCTCAAGTTTGACACTCATTTGTTTACACATAGGACTTTCAAACATGGAGGTCATTTGATCATCAGGTTTTATGACGTCCCCAAGATTTTGCTGTTTCCCAGTCCTCCAAACAAGAAATGTCAATCATTAAGTGATTCATAGTCACAAAAGAGCCAGAGAGATCATGAACGTTTGTAATTTACAACAGGTATCATTTGTTAATTGATAGATCCTGTTTTTTTGCTGAAGTTGTACAGGCACTACAGTAATTTGCTTAAATCGAAAATTGGAAAAAAAAATCATCAAAAATCAGATTTTTGCATGTCTTGTAACAAGTACGGTACCCTAACATACCCTGTAAATGATTAGACCAGAATCACGCTAATCAGTACAAAATCGGATATTTTAGTCATTATGTCCCAACTTACACTTCCTACACCACGTAATTGATGGAGAGTCATATCTTTGAACATTGCCGTTTTCTTTTCTTCCTTTTTCATGTCGATTCTTTAGTTCTAAAAAGTAACTTATGAGGATTATACAGATATATCCTCACTTTTAAGCTATTTCGTTCTGCAAATTTAAAATATTTTGTCTCATTCCGATGAATCACTGATAGTGTCTTTTGTACACAGGAACCAATGTAAATGCTTCCTTTGAGAAACAATGAAATCATTCATGTTATGGATCATTTGAATAGTGTGAATAACACGATTTCTTCCTCTCCCATCTCCTATGCGTCTATGCCAGGCATGCCACCAGACATGCTTCCATCTTCCTATTGTTTTCTGCCAAAACATGCCTCCAATTCTTATGCATCTATTGCCACACATAGGCACCCAATCAGAGACCTTGCCCCTGTCGATTTTCCCCCTCCCTCCTTTTAGCATATCCACAATTCATTGGTAATGGGCTTGTGGTGGTGTCAGGATGTATATTCAACTGAGTTAGCTGATCCAGGGCCGCGTGTATCCATAATGGATGGTGAGGAGTCTAATTTGAAACCTTTAAACCTATAAATCTGTGTGAAGTTGTTGTCTAAATACATTGTGATGCTAGAAAACAGCAGTGAATCAGGAGATTATGGGTATTTGTAAAGCTGTAATTCAGAGATTTAGGTATTTTGCTGTGTATAAAGACACAATTTCACCTAAGTTTGCTGCACGGCCTTGCATTTCTTCAGAAATGGTAAGTTCAAATTCAAAACAATCACAATATAAAAAAAATAAAAAAAATAAACAATTTTCTTAATTTTTATGTATGTGGATTCAGGGCTTTCCACATTTACATTTTCCTGTTTTTTAAATCGGTTCACATATGCTGATTACACCATAAATACAAGCCGAGTCCTCGGGTAAAAGTACACATACATGACAATACCAATTCTCATGCATGCATTACACCGTCCTGGTATTTACTGGCAGTTTGATGCAGTAAGTATGAACAAAGAGTGTCATCCTAGGCTAACCTTGACCCAACACTAACCCTTACCCTAGACTGTAGACCCTAACCCTAATCCAAATCTTGACCGTACCAATAACTCTAATCTCAACCCTGGCCTAGGCTTAAGCTAGTCCTATCCTATCCCTTTCTTAGGCTTAGACTGGTCTACTTCTAAGCTAAGTCATTGCTAACATAGGTTGCAACTCTACCTAAACCTAACTTTAAACCTAACCCTTACTATAACCCTAACCCATAATTTAATACTAGTGGTGTGGTCATTTAGTGACCCTGCCCTGGGGTCACTGGTAGATCCCAGAATTCACAGCAGTATTATGGAAATAAAGTGCGAGCTTCATTTAAGCATACTAACTAAAGTCTGTGAAGACCATGAGTGCAAACATCAAGGGACACCATCATTGACCCCAGGGTCACAAGCTTGGGGCACTTGTGAGTGAACCCTGATAATTCAAGAGTCTTTTACAGAAAACGTACTGTGGCTGGGCTTTTATCCGTACAGACTGCTGATTCATCAGACCAATTCACTAGATGGCCAACCTCATCAGAAGTTCATGTGACTATGAACCTGTTAATCGGCAAAAATTGACGCTTAATAACCAGGGATTGTGGCCATTACTCACATTGATGATTGTTATATGCTTTAATAGTTGCTACTCTCAGTAGATAGGCAATGTATGCTGACAAAGTGTCATTTTCTGTAAAGTCTCAGTTTGAAATCTCTTGAAATTGCCTGTGATGTTCAGCAAGATTACAAGTTACCAAAAACATGTTATTTTCACAATTTGAGGGAGATGTAGATTTCACACCTTTAATTACCCCTACCCTACTGCCAGGCATTATTCAGAGTATAGGCAGTTTAATTAGAGGTATGAAACCATATAAATTCCCCCACTTTGTAGCCTGCAATTGTTGTACCCATGCAGGAGGGATACTCTATGGTTGCTCCACAGGTACTGCCATCATGAAGAATCCGCATATTTTTATTATTAATCAATATCACAGGGAGCATTTTTGGGACACCATGAAGTTGTCTTCCAATGGGAAACACAATAGGAAACACCTTGACCAGTAAGCAAACTCAAGAAATTAGCAGTTAAAAGGTTTCTTCTAATGTGACATTTGGACTTCCTGTTCCAACATATGAATCCCTAGCATACATCCTTGGCTTCATTTACATTGTCACCCATCATGGCTTTTAAAATCACTGCAACATGTCAGTGTTTTCCAAGGAAATCATGACGTCATGTTACAACAAACAGTATGGTTTCCTTTATTTAAGATGCAGTGGTTATATACGTTGTTTTTCTACTACTAGTCTGACGTGTAATAAAAATAACATTTCCAACCTGCTTATTTCAAAGAAGGTACCAACGTCAGCAGAACACAGACAGTATGATTTCTTTCAGCTGATTCAACATTTCCAAGTAAGGATTGGCAACTTTTTACAAACACTGACATCATGTTGGATAACATAGTTCCAAACATGTTTTTAAAACTAGATTGTACTGTTTGACAACACAGATGATGGCTGATATTATTAGTTATCGGATGAAGTGGCCCTCTGATTCGGGGAATTATCATGTGCGAAGCCCCATGCCGGGTGAAGCCAAAGGCTATACCCGGTGTGGGGCTAGGCACATCGTAATTCGCCATTTCAGACCAATGCTTCACCCGATAATAAATTTATCATACCACTAAATCATTCTAAATATATTAATAATGATATATTGTGTCTGTTCTTTATTAAACACAAATATTTTTCTATGTATTATAAACCAAATATTCCTGTCCAATGCGTAGAAGAAAATAATAATACCCCTTCAGTAAATGGAGTACAGCAACTTGTATGTGGAGACTAACAATGTACACAAAATGGCCCAGATGGCGGCAGAATCTGCTTTGTCAAAAGCCCATTCTGGCTAGAGCTACCAGGGAGATCACTGCATGCACCATAAAATAACCTGACCTTAAGTTACATCATAATCAAGGCATGCTCTGTAACAACACAAAATACACACTTGATTACATATCGAGGGTTGACAATCAGAAGGACATAACTCAGCACTGAAAGAAATATTAAAGAATTTCTTTAATTCTGCTGTTCATAATTAAAAATTGTTCTTTGTTTACTAAAGTTTATATGTGATGTGATCAAGCAAAATGAGTCGGAAGTCGCAAATATTGATTTTGAGATATAGCCAAACAAAGGAGAAAATGTCTTTTGTTTCCTATTGTTTTGGCCACCCTTCAACTGATTATATCTTTGGAATTGGTCGATTTCAATGGGGGTTTCGGTAAAATGTAGCTCTCTAAATGGTGCATATAGTTACATGGAAAAGTAAAAATCGAATCTGACCGACTTCAGACTCATTTTGCTTGATCACATCACATATAATGTTTGCTTACAGTACCATATATGAGCCTTTTGAGATGTTTACATTTTGAGTAAAGAATAGATTTGCTCAGTAGAAAATATTAAACATCACATTTCTCAAAAGCAGTATTACAGCAGAATTAAAGAAATTCTTTAATATTTCTTTCAGTGCTGAGTTATGTCCTTCTGATTGTCAACCCTCGATAGGATAATTAAAAACACATCATTAAACAAGGTGAATCTAATTCAAGCAAACTTTGAATTTTTTTAACGGGATCCTCAGCTAATGCAGTCTTTTGTAAACTTCAAAGAAAGATGGCTTAGAATTGCTATAACAACTTCTAACAAACTTTATGCATTGCGTAGGTGTACATTTATTTTGCTACCAGACTTTTTGGTTTGACATTTAGGTCTACTCATTTGTTACAAACATCTTTCACAGATTTCAAGGCATTTTGTCAGACAAATGCAAAACTCCTAAATACCATAGCTGCCTTACGTGATTGATTCCTCAATGGTGATCAAGAAACTTATGGGGTGATGTTTTTTTGCTTGACAGAATGACAACTAGATGGATGAAAAGAAAAGTAGTGGAAAGAAAGATGTCAAAGAGGAAATGGAGAGAGAGAAAGGGGAGAAAAAATTAAAAAGAGAAAGCGAGAAAGAGAAATTGACAGACAAAAAGACAGAGGAAGACAGATGTAGAGAGAAAGGATGTTAATGAGAAGAAAATGGTAAGAGAAGGAAAGAGTAGCAATACTACAGCACACTCAATGTGGGAGTACCTCTGAAGGTTCTTCATGCAAATGAGTAACAACATCCACACTAGTATTTTACTCTTTCTTAAACATTTATTTCATTCACATTTTATCTTCTTCTAATAAATACATAATTACATATAGATTTTGGTGATAGCAAATTCATTGCTGAAACAATAGATTAGTTGGTGCCCTCCATGGGTCAAATATTTAATATCCATAATTCATTATAGCCCTTTTGAATATTCATATTCATTATACATTTTGATTAATGCACATTTGAACAAGGAAGAAGGAGATCTTCAGATGCGTCTCGTGTACTTTTCTTCCACATTTACATTTCAACATTTTCTTTTGAAAAGCAGACCTCTTGGTGGATAAGATGACCTTTAGGAAAATTTGGGGGTGCATCGCCTGATAGAGACAGCTAAGAAAACACTGCTACCATCCACCCAGTGACTTGGGTACCTTACTTGTCCTTAACTCTAGGTCCTGCATCAATAATGCCTTAAAGCAATAATGGCACATTTTTTTAAGAGCGCCCCCAATTTTCAAAAGTTGATATTTTGGCACAGTTACGTTGGTAATTGTCTAGGAAACTATACCTGCGAACGAGAATGCTAAGAAATGCGTATTTATCATAAAATAAGCGATTTTGTAATTAGAATTGGGATCCCAGATTGGACTTAACGGCAGAAGCGACAGGAATGGAAATGCTTGTTTATGTCCGTCCTGATGGAATAGTGCCACCTGTATAAGATAGAACCTCTAACTTGAACTTGCCCTAACTTTCAATAAAACAAACTAATGGATGAGCGTAGACACGTACACGGCGCTATTTCACGGCTATTTCACATTGGAAGGCCGTTTCCAGCAGCCGTTGAATTATTATCGGGATCCCCGATAATAATTATTCTAATTACAAAAATTCTTTGTTTGTGACACACAGACGTTTTCGAGCTTAACCATTCACAGGTATAGTTTACTAGCCAGTTACCAATGCAACCGTGTAAAATCTCAATTTTTTTGCAAAATTGGGGGCGCTCTTCAAAAAAATGTGCTAATATTGCTGTAAATGTGTTACTGTTGGACTACAGCAAAGACTACATGGAGTACCCAATAGGTGAGGTACTCAATTATACAAGAAAGACAAGTTGAATGGCCACATGAAAACAATACAATACTGTATCCTATAAAACTTCATTCCATATAAGGCAACTATGCATTATTCCCCAAGTACTTAGCCTCATGATGGCTTCCCTGCATATACCTTCCAAGAAAGCTAAAAATGTATCCAAGAACAAACAGAATGACTTGCCATCATGAAATATACATTATGCATATATACATAGGTGCACTGGTAAATTATATGGTGATTCACACTTATGGTGTGACATTGATATCTATAATTTATATTTGGTGATATTTAAATAATTGGGATTCAAAGCATGTTTTTAGGCTACTTGTTTTCTGCTAAGTTGTTAAAAAACTTTCTCTTCAATTGTTTAAATTTGCCACATGCAATAGGTAATGTAATATTGTTTTGCACATCCCTGGATGTGATATACTGATACCAATGTAGACATACAGTGTAATGCTGGCTTCACTTTTCCTAATTGATGTGGACATTTCTAATTCACGACAAAGGTAAAATCAATTGCTTGACTGAAGAACAAATGGAAGATACACAGGAAGCTAGGTTATTCATATATACATTTTTTTGTACTGAGGATGGTAAATGATACTGCCGTTGTCTTGTATTTGCCTAAGTCTACATGTACTAATAATCAATGAATCTTGTGAGATGCTTATTCATACAAATGGACTACTCCCTTGAAATCCTACTCTCCTTGTGGAAGTCTTAATCAGAGTCTTCAACAAAGGGGTGTTGATTTCAAATTGTTGTTTGAGTGCAATGGCTGCCATGTGATACATCCATGAGCTGCCATGTGATACATGTGTGCTGCCATGTATTAGGATGACTCTTAATTTATCTTTCCTTGAATCAGTGGCTCTTGAATGGTTCTTCAGGTGAATGTGTCACTGAAGAACCATTTCAAGAGCCTCTGACCAAAGACTTGGCAATTATGATGTTTGATGGGAATTTCTGACAAATGGCAGCTTTATCACTTTACAACCTTCTTGCATTCACATGACAAAATATAGTTACTCAATGGGCTATTCTATTTGAAATCTATACTCCCTCTGTGGAAGGCATTACATATGCCTTCTGAAAGGATGGTACAAAATACATTCAATGAGTCCCTGTTTTGAAAAATTAATTAGTTCTCCCAGTAAACAATGATGATTTTTATTCATCTATTCTTATTCATTGGGCGGGGTTTAGTAAGCAAACACGCAATATCATTGGTTGTTGCCTATCTTATATGAGACGATATTAGATAGTGCGTCGTCGCGCAAGTGTTTACGCGCGCATGTATAAGGTTACGCAGTGCACGCAGCTAGTACGGTTTGGTTCATTTTTGACAGCGGGGGAATATTTTTGCCCTTTTAACTAATGTTATTGAAATACAAATATTTTCGGGTGATTAAAACAACCAAAACTAAATAAGAATGAGAATAAAAGATAGGATTTGTTGTTTTGCCTATCTAATATCGTGCTATTGGATGGGAGGTCCCACAATATTTTTTCGTAGTAACGCCGCATCCACTACTCACAACTATTGGACTGCCCGTCCAATATGCACGATATTTAATAGCAAAACACCACATCCTATCTTTTTACTTCTCTAATTCAGGAGCTTCCAGTGCATGCAATTGTTGAAAAAATTGTGCATTTTTCTCTGATTTGAACCGCCATCCTCAGTATTACTAGTACAGCACACTCTGATCAGCTAACAAGCCACTAAGCTTGGTACTTGGCAATAAAAGTTGCTGCACTTTGCACAGCCAGCCTGATGAACTTGTGACAGCAGTCTGCATATCTTTAGAAAGAGCTGCCACCCTCACTTTAAAACTTAAAAAAAAATTCAAATAGAAATGTTTATAGGGTTGGCGACTCCTGTCGCTGAGCACCATTCATTGGCATTACAACTGTAGATCTTTGCTAACTGTGGACCTTTGCCAACCATAGACTGTCCACGGTTGAATGGTGTAAGGTGTAATTGGGGTCTGTGGTTGTAGGTGAGAGGAAGAGAGAGAGAGGGAGAGAGAGATGCATTAGAGTCTAAAAAAGTCTAGTTTTAAGTCAGAAAGTCTGGCAGCTTCTCAAATGAAACCATTTAAAAAGGAGTGTTGCTTACAGTTGCGCCCACGCTATTCTATATCAATTCGTGGTGTGAAGAGTCTTGCAAATTTGGTGATGAACAAAGTATAGTATGTTGAAGATCACTAGTTCAAATCTGACCATGAGCACATGAGCATTTTTTTAAGCTTTCGTGCACCAGCCTCTCAATGAAAGATAAAGTTTAATTCAAGCCTCATATCTGTTGGGTGTATTGCCCTGAGTGTGTCAAAAACTGTCTCAGTTAATTTAATCAGTTAATTTAATCAGTTAATTTAGCATAAATTACTACAAAAATTCTCAACAATTTTAAACATTCTCCATTCAAAGGGTCCAAAGGGTGAATGAACACACATAATCTTTTCCTGTAGGTGGGTGAACTTATCCAAACCGACTCCCAAAAAGGACTCTTTCAGAAGTTATCACTGGCATATTAAAAACCTCCCAAGACTTGAACACATACAATGCACACTAAGAAAACTTCTCCACTACACTGCAGTGCACATGCTCACTCACTAAGCCTTGCTAGCATTTTGTCACGTCCTTTATCAAAATACCATCTGTTCACAAATCCAATTTGTTATCCGCTCCCTCCAAATTGCTTTCCAAATGTTACACAAGTGGCCCAATCGCTCTATTATGCCATCTTATTACCTGCCCATTGTGCAGTTGTTAACTGTCTGCACCCCTCCTCGCATCAGAACAAGCAAACGCTTAACAGATAATGGCTCTCTGTGTTATCGTGAAAAATATGTCTTTTTGCAATTATGGTTGGTTGTGTTTGGCATGTTTAGCACGAAGAGCAAGCCTTTTACCGAGACTATATTGTGGATTATTGAGAACAAAAGGGTAGACGTATATGGCTGAGAATTCTTGTTGTTGACAGCGTATAATAGGCTAACATTTTGCTAATCGTTATACGTCCGCAATATTTGGATATGTCACAATGGAAAAACATGTAGCTACATAACATGGTTCGTGTTAGATAATGTGACCTAAAAATGCACACATAGTATATATATGTGTGTGTACCAATTTCAAGTTAGATAAACAATCTCCAATCTCCTTCCAATACCTTATGCTATCTACTGAAGAAAACCTTTTCACTACATTAAAAAATGCTATCTATTAAAGAATGTACAATGCGTTTGCTATGGCAAAAGGTGTTGAAGCACAGAGTTGTTGTTTTTACACGTCGTCCAACAAATTATGGTGCTATCCCAAGAAACTACTCCATCAAGGCTAAATGTATCTTTCATCCAACGAAGGCAAGTGAAAATTCATTCTTTTGAAATATTTAACATTACCCTCAGATGGAGAAATCAAAAGACAAAACACAAAAGGTTGGCCGTACTGTTGGCCATCAAATAAGATGACAATTTTATTTTCCCTAAGTTGGGCACATCCTATAAGTTCACAGCCACGGGTGTGATAGCAATAAGATAAGGTATTCTCAAAACACAAGTGAACTAAATGTTATACAATGGACCTAGGTCCCAGCATAAAAATTACCCAGCAGGAAGTGTGGAATATTTCAACTGGAATTATGTGATTTCTCATAAGCTGGTAGATATATATATATAGGTATAGATATGTATATATTATATTATATATATAAATACAAGTTTAGACTTGGAAAAGGCAACCGTTACTCTGAGTTTACGGCATACCCCCACTTACGATCACAGGGTATCCGATATTCAGACGGATCTCCGTCTGAAGATCGGATTACCCTGTGATCGTAAGTGAGGGTATATGCCGTGAAAACTCAGAGTAACAGTTGTCTTTCCAGAGGGTCTGACTGTAAGATGTTACGCTTCCTGTAATGGGATTGAGCACTCTTAATTCAAGCTAGTACCTGTAAATTAATACTGTTACTATATCGCTATCTCCTGGCTAGGGGGAAGCGATCTTTTGATATTCTCATTAGGCGTTAGGGGGAAATATCACCTTCCCCTTAACGCCTATCCCTTGGTATTGCGATTTATTCGTTAAAAGATATGAATATAATTGATAAAATAAGGATATCCTCTAGAAGAACAAAAGGAATGAATATTAATAATTTAAATAAACTATAAGAGTTCATATAAACTAATGAATTATACATTGAGTCCCCCTAAGACTATATTAGCGAAATATATATGATGTTACTATATATATATATATATAGTATATAACCCTATATCGCACCTGTGGAGACACTGATCTTTGGATGTACTAATGAATAGTTAGGGAGAAATTTACTGTCTCCCTAACGTTCCTTTAGAATTGCGGTATTCCGTCAAAGGATATGAATATTAATTTATGCAAATGAGGGGTAATCCATGATAAACAAAGGATAATGAATAATAATTAATGTAAATAACCTTAAGAGCTCATTATAAGCTAATGATTATTCACACTGTCTCCCTAATATACCATTTGTAGATTTATATAATATATATATATATATATATAGATATATATATTATATATATATTGTATATATATGTATAAGAGTATATTTATATGTATATATATATATATATTATATATATAGTATAATAGATATAATTATTATAATATATAGGTATATAATATCGCTATCTCCTGGATTAGGGGGAAGCGATCTTTTGATATCACTCATTTACGGCGTTAGGGGGAAATATCACCTTCCCCTTAACGCCTCCATTGTTATTGCGATTT
>JAMKCH010013520.1:0-26279 GCA_023653785.1 Ophioderma brevispina | reverse complement strand
TATTCTCAATTATTTTGAACATTGTGTTTGCAGATTTGAAATAAGTGCTTTAGCATTGAAGGGGCTACCCTGTCTAGAGAAAGATTCAATAAAAAATAAATTGGTACACTCCTTGGTGGTCTGTTGTGCACACTGGATCTAGGAGCCTGCTAGTCTGGGTATAAAACCACAAATACCTATTGTGGCTATGCTACTCAGGGCGACAGCCTTGTTCTAATTGCTTTGTGTTTTTAATCTTCCCTGTATAAAACTCATATCAATTTTTTTGCAAATGCAGAAAAAAGCTTACAGATAGACAAGGCGCTCTGCCTGAGTGGAATTTATTGAACTTGCTATTGGAATGCTGCAAGCATGGATCATAGGCCAGGTGGAATTAGAGCCATCAAATTAGGTGCTTGATAAAATGAATTTTTGCCATGGTATTGCTATTTCTTTAGTTTTAGGGAGGGGGAATATGCTCCACTCCTCGCATGATGTCTGCCTAATATGATCTGTGACATTATTTGTATCAGACGTGTGAATGAAGTTGGTAGAGCGCCTTGAACAAGGCTAATCATATACCAGCTAGATACATTAACAACCTACTAACTACTAAACATCATTAATATTTGGACCCCAATTATCAATATTAATCTCATTGGTAGCAAAATCTGCAGTAGAACGAACCTAAAGCCACAATCAGTCATTTTTGACCAAATTCAAAATGTCCATTTTGTCCGTAAATTGCTAGTGTTAGGTCTTATCAGCACTATATTACTGTTCTTCTGAGCATTTTAAAGCGGTCTTGAAAATGCACTAGAAGTCATCCAATTGAAAAAGTTTGGTTGTTCCAACTTGGAAAACAACTTTTTTTTTTTGCAAAAGAAAACCCTTCCATTAGAGAGCCACAATTTAATGGAACAAGTTTTCTTCTAATCTTCGTACCAGATTTAAAGCCTGACTCAGAGATTTCAAAATGGAATCTTTTTGTGTAATAATTGAAAATAGTCAACTAGAACTAAAATAGTATCCTAAAATGGACAATTCCAAAGTTTGAGATGAATCGGATTATTCGTTTTGATGCAGTAAACAATTATGTATAGTATTACGTGCCATAGGATACTGTGTATAACAAAAATTCCGGATCCGGAATTTTATAACAAAGTTGTTATTTTCTATATGAAGGGCATAGATTTGAGCTTGGCTATTTCACACAGTGATTAGTATATTGAAAAGCGTAATGTATATGCAAAAAACACGATTTCTTTGAAAATTGAGGGCGCCCTCGGGAAATCTCTGAGTCAGCCTTTAATTCTATGTGTTGATATGAATTTAAAATGCTATTGCCTTGTAATTATTTCTTCAATATTCTTCATGACTTAATAGAACCATTATTATTATATTTCTTATATCTCGTATTTTTTACTTGATTGCGTACACATTTCATCTTTGTAGAATGAGTTTGTCAGGATCCCCTGGGAGATAAATAAATAAATATAAACACCAGAGGTTCTTTTCCGTTTCTTGAATTGTGAACGTAAGCTTAACTAAATATAAATAGGGTTTGGGAAAACATTTGTTATATTTTTTCCTAAAAATTCATTAAAAGTAACATTTCCGGGAATGCAGTTACGACCTTTAGAAAACCGGGCTTATGCTTATGCAGATGCAGTGAGCGCGCCCATGCCCAGCTGTGTTCGGAAATGTGACCGCATGAATTCAAAGTTAACTCGTATCGATCGATATCGGTCACATTTATGAACAGCAACTGGGCATGGGCGCGCTCACTGCATCACCGCATCTGCATAAGCATAAACCCGGTTTTTTTAAAGGTCGTAAGTGACCCCAAGACTAAGAAATAATTCATTTCAGCTAACTGGCGGTTCATCGCGGTTGAACCGGGTTTAATTGTTTTAATAATATAAACCGGTTCTAAAGGGAAGGAACCCGGTTGAACCGACGAGCAACCAGTGGTTACGTTTTAACGGGTCTCACCTTACTGCTGTTACAAGTAGCTTTCAAAAAATTGTTCGCATTACGATTTAACCGAAATATTTACTTTTCTGGAACACCATGCCAGATTTGTCACGGTTTGAATATTTTCTTACCATTTGCCTGAAACAAGATGTAAGTCGGTCATCCAAATATTTCTGCTTCAGAAGCAATTATTTCATATCTATGGTAAAACAAATCTACTAAATCTTCGATTTACTGGAAAAATAGAGTACTATGAGCGCTGTATTCCACTAGAAATACAATATAGAACTACTTCAATAGCGCCCAAAAGACGCTTTTGCGTTAACAAATACAATTAATAGACTAAGCGTTTGTGCTACTATGCATCTTTAAAAAAAAGTCTTAATTTATTTCGTTAAAAAAGATGTCTTACACTTAACAACAATAATAGTTAAAATACGACGTAACTGTTTCATATAACACACAATCAAAGTTAAGCGAACTGTCACAAAATAACCTAGAGAAATTGAGTGAGTCAGCAATGGAAATACATTCAAATGTATTGAAATATAATTACTCCCATTTATTTGAAAACAATATAAGGATTATCTAGAATGCACACAATTTATGATTTTGCAAATAACAAACTCAATAAAAAATGTAGGGATTTTATCCATGGTTGCTGTATACAGCTGAGGTATTAACCCTTCCTGCGCACATCCAAGATGGCCGCCGATTAGTGGTGCAAAATTCTGCACCTTTTTAAATGAGCAACTTTTGAACTATAAATGTAAAAATTCATATCTACCTTCAGTGAAAAATATTTAGCAGGAATAGTTTGATTAAAAGTACAACCCTGAATAAACAGAATGCCCCTAATATTTCAAAATGTCTATTTATAACACCTCATAGATAAGGATGGATATTTAATAATCAAGTAGCCAAAAGGCTGCTTGTGCGCAGTAAGAGTTAATCCACTTTGCACCTGTTAGATCAATATCTTAAACGCGCCTATAGAAAATAACAAAAGCAATGGTATGTGAGTTCCTGACAATATCAAAAAGCGTGCCAGGTGTACATTGTATGGTGACATCACTACCACATGCTAGCATTCAGAGAGAATGTATATCAATTTCTACAATTTTCCCGCCAAATTGTTTTAAAATAAGTGGAAGTGACTTAGATTCTTTTCAGTATGTTTGAATATTTTTTCTATGTTGGCTCGCTCTTTAAGTGAAATCAGTGTCTGTAAACAGCAATAACAAAATCAGAGCAACCAAATGAGCATTTAAGTGAAACGCGTTCAAAACTCTGTTCTGCATTGCTATCATGCTTCCTTGAAAACAAATGTGTTTTATTGTATGTATGGCCTGGTTTAACACAGTGTTAACCTTTTCAACTCGGGTAGATTTTGTATAGGTTTAACATATACGTCAGTGGTTTTGAGATGGCTTCCCAAATTATCTGCAAAAGCCATTGACGTTAGACTAGGTTTGTTTGGACTTATTTTAATACATTTCCATGCTCATGCCGAATAAGGTCATTGAAATGCATACTTTTGATTTTTTTGAAAAAAAAAGATCTCTGAGCTACTAAAGTCGCTCACAGTGCGTGAGCCAGAAGGGTTAAAACAAGCTTATAAATTAATTTTGGTTTTTATAACGCGTGACACATCCACCCAAATAATGATCATGGCACTGTGCGGTCTGCTGCCTGATGCCTGTTAGGCGCTTAACACATCAGAGATTACATTAGATTTATGGACGGACTGATTTTAGATGCTGGCGGAAGCAAGAGCAACCGAAAAAGCTTGAGCTTTAAGTGAAAGCTTCTTCTCTGAAAGCTTAACAGACTTCACGTATACATATATGAGATAACAACATTGTTGACCTGTTTACGTCTACAACGGAAGCTTAATTGGGTTCAATCCACGTTGTAGTACAATTCAACCAGTTGAATTAAGTGGATTGTGAACAAG
This sequence comes from Ophioderma brevispina, assembly GCA_023653785.1. NCBI lineage: Eukaryota > Metazoa > Echinodermata > Ophiuroidea > Amphilepidida > Ophiodermatidae > Ophioderma > Ophioderma brevispina. The sequence continues at coordinate 22,366 of JAMKCH010013520.1, read as the reverse complement.
TTGTGGAAATGACTCTCTTACGCGTGATTGAGTTTTGGCCAAATCTTTTCTGCAAATAGCAAACTGCACAAACTGCTTTCCTTGATCCAAACTTGCGATGAGCATTATTAATTAAAGCCACTATCAGTCATTTTTTGTCCAAATTCAAAATGCCCATTTTGTCTCTAACTTGCTAGTGTTAGGTCATATCAACACCTTATATTACTTTTCTTTGTGAAAAACAGACACTTAGGCATTTTAAAGCGGTCTTGAAGATGCCATTTACGACTGTTTCTGGGCCTTAAAAAGTGGGATCCCGACTTTAATTAGTAAACAAAGCATAAAAATTATCTTGACAAATACGGAGTGTTATGCTTAGCCACTTACAGGGGTCTTTACTACAACAATTTCCAATGCAACAGTGCCAAAATTTGACTTTGATGAAAAATAGGGGCGCGATTTGTGTACATTGTGAAAATATCGCTGATAGTGGCTTTAAGGGAGTGTAAAAAAAAATGTCGTCTTTATTGATGATCGACAGCTGAAATTAAAAGTGGGTCCTCCTAGACCTAGACGATTCTTGATCCGATTAAAGAGAGTGGTAAGACTGCACATTGTCGTATCATGTCATAAAACATACTTCTATCATTTCCTCTTTTGCTCCTAGCATGAGTACGCGAAGGACAGGTCAGTATAGGATAATACATGCGGGCAGTGCATTCGCAATAGGTAACAGACACTAGCTATATTTATATTGCGAATACACTGTACAATTGGTATTTTCTGTCATAAAAAAACACTTAAGTCTTATATCATGTACATCAATTCTAATATAATTTGAAAGTTCGAATCATTTTTTAAAAATTAAAACAGAAATAACGTGGTGCTAAATACTTTTTATGGCACTGGTAGAGTTTGATGGATTAGAAAAATAATCACAACGCAAAAACTACCCCTTTTTGAAGATCACAAAAAGTGGAATCAATATTTCAAATTGAAGTAGCAAAAGCAAACTTAATTATGTATGGTCTGTGTATTTTGACATACCTTACTACTGTCTTAGGGTACAGTTCCTTTTTCCAGCTAAGAGGTACCTTAGAAGAATTATGCATATACATATACTTGTGAGGACGTGTGGCGGAACGGACAGAATGCAACATTCATGATCCTAAGACCATTGTAAGTTGTGAGCTCGAGCCCTGCTGCAGTAAACGTGTGTGTGTTTTGGGGCAAGATACTTAAGAGAAATCTGGACAGCTGTACTAGGCGCTAGGGGAATATTACCATCTAAGTGCTGATAGGGATGTGCGCTTGGCCAGCAGCCACCAAGGCGAAGCGAAATGATTGTGACAATTTCCTGATGGCGGTGTAATAATGATAGGCAACAGCGCTTAGAGGTTGCTTGCAACGATGAAGCGCTATAATTAGCTCATTGTTACTATACATACATGATTAGGGTAGGCGGTAATTGTTGTATAGGGGAGTATGGAATTTCAAATGGAATAGCTCTTGAGTAACTATATTTGAAATGCACATGCTTCGCTTGCTCATTCAGGTTGAGTACGTAATGTAACGGTTAGCAGAGTCATTCATATTAGAGTCACTCTATGCCAGACGAATTAAACTGACAATCAAATTTCCCGCGTCACAGTGGCCGAAACGTCACACTCTCCGTGAGGTTATTGGCAACATGGACGCGCCCATAAGTTCCCTTTAACATTTTTGTTCTAATTGGCTGAATAATAATTATCACTGTTGGAAATCATTTCCATATGATTTATCACATATGTAAACCATAGCATAATATTTCCCTTTAATTCTTGTACGAAGTTCATTTGAAACACACTCCTCCGTGGAATATTCAGGTAAACTCTACAGAGGGAGTATGAATTTCAGATGTAACAGCCTATTGCCCTTGATTGATGGATCATTTCTACCATTTAATGCAGAAGATAAACATGACAAACATCTGTTAAATTCCTGTCAAAATATAGTCTTCAATCTACGGGGATATAGAGCTAGACTGGAAACCTCGAATGGATAATCCTTGATAAGTATAATCATATTTCTATGGAAGTCTTTTATTATTCAGTCATGTATGCGTTATTATCTTCCCGTGTGCACTATCGTGAGACGTATTAATTCAGTGGATTATTGGGATTCGCGCGGGTTATGAGAGATTTGCAGTGCTTTGTAAGGCATGATTTGTAGGTCACGTCGTATTTATAAGGTCAAGGTTTGACATGCGTTTGACTGACATAAACAATTCAACACGTTCGATTTCTTTTATTTTTTATTCTAAATTTTTAGAAATCAAAACCGAAAAAGCCTTCAAATTTTTTGAAGTAATATTTCACTATTTCCCACTTGTCATAATTTCTCCTTTTTATTTTGGAAATGACCGAATAATAGATGTATACAATTTTCTTGATCTTTTGACTCACAAAAATGATACTTTCTCTGAAAAACCGGACTCATATCTTTTCATGCAATGCTAACGAATTTAAGACTTGTAGCAGTTGTAAAATATGAAGCAACAAACCCATTAAGTTCGATCATTTCCATATAAAGTTAGGACATTTGTACATATTACATCTCAAGTACCATTTTTTGTTTAAATCGACAGAATTTCCAAACAAGAACATGGAATATGCCAAACCAGTACAAATCAACAGTAAACTTACTTACACATAATATGTGTATATATACATGTATTATACACACATTACATACATTAAACACACCGTCACATCATCTCACCCTTGTCACACGCACACAATATCGATGTATGCATGAAGTTATTACAATTTACCATAATAACTCATATATGTAACTAAAATGACATTTTCCCATTGATTATTAAAATGTGTATTAATTTATGGTTTAAAACGGTATTAATTTCTTTGTTTGTTTTTAGGCAAGTCGACACCTCAACACTCCAAGACTAAGTGATATTTAAAAATATTTTTCTTTGCTTAATAATTGTTGTGTTTTTATTTCATTGATTTCATTACAATCTTAGCATGTACATTGTAAAGCCCGCCATCTTTTCTTGTTAGCTCGAACGAAGTGTAAGATAAGCACATATCATTGTCCCACAAAGAGTTTAAGTGCAACATCAAGCAGTAATTATTCTCAAGGCCAATTGTAATGACGTCCGCGGCAGAGCCTCCAGGGAGGAATTGACTCTGGAAAAAATAACAGAACTGGAACAGAAACTTAGCATTTTGTTAAGGAGAATTCTGTGATATAGGTTAAAAGCTAAAGTAAGAAATTACCTATAATGTTTAGAGCACTCAGCGTAATTGAGGTACGGCTCCATGTTCTGATGTAACTGAGCTGGTAGATATAGACCGTCTAACCTACACCCAAGCATTTTTTTCATATCCCATCCAGAGATGCGCCAAGTTCAACCATAGCACTGCCATGACTGCGCTTAAACTGGGCTATTCATCGACGGACATGCGTTCACTATATTTCTGTACTTTGAGCACAACTTGCTAAAGTACATTCTGGGAAAGCAGAAAAAATGACATTTACAGAAATTACAGTTGTACTGTGAAAGTGATGGGATTTAAAAGTTCAATTCGATTCTTTATGGGTTCATGGGCTGAAATGACAAAATTGCTAGTCTCTTGCAGAAAAAATTAATTCTCGTGAGATTTGGCTCACATATAAGGGCTTATAGTCTAGTTTTTGTTATTTGCGTCACTTCATTCATATTGTTGAGTTTAAGGTTTCATTTCGGTGATATGAAGGTACCGCAATTTAAAAAAAACGAAGATCTAGTGGAGTAGATATATTAATAAGTGTAAATGTTTTGTCATTGTATATAAAAGCTTCAAAATTTGGTATATTTAATTTAAAATAAATTTAAATTTCATGATCCCTTTTTAAATTAATTAATTCAATGTAATCGTGGATACATGCGGCCCCGGAATAGCTTACTCAGTTGAATAAATCTTGACACCACCACCAGCCATTACCAATGACTTGTGGATACGCGCGCTAAGAAGAAGTAAATGTAATGTTGATGATCTTCATGGCTGTCCTGAAGTGATCATGTGCTGAAGGTGCAAGAATTTGTTAGATTAATTTGACTTATATCTCTTTGCCCGTATTACATATTTCGGTGCCTTTGTCACTAAATCCGTATAATTCAACCTAACCAACATAACTTTAACTTTAGAGGTTCGACCATCAGTAAGTCACACTCTCTCATTTATAGGCACCACATACCATACACCACATGTTTTGTTGTACAATGAGTGAAACAAAATGATGCATGCAGCACACGTGAGAAGCTCTAAATCATTACACCAGCCCGGATTGTGTGGCATACTGGTATCGGCAATTGTCTTGTAATAAGGAGGTATAGAAGGTTCGAACCTCCAGCCTATGATTTATTTAATTTGTTACATTTTGTAGAGAAATAGACCATTAGAAGTTAATATATTGAATATTTGTCTGGACATATTTTATTTCCGTTATCTCAACTTCGTGTCATAACTCCTTTTGAGCATCATTGCGAAATACCAGCACTACCACCACACACCGACACCACACATCTTGTGTAGGAGTACGTGTGTGCGTGTTTAATGGGCAAGAAGAAAATGCCGGTCTCCACACAAACATAATTACACACACATTAGGCATAATAACACCCCGCGGGATTCTTTGAACTTTAAATGCCTTCTTCAATCACAGAGTTCCATTTAACTCTCTTCATAGAACGCATATCGCTGGACACCATGTCTAATTTGGATTAACTAAATTGCCGCGTAGGTAATTTGACTTGCCAAAACGAAGTCAAGTGTGTCACATCGAAGTTCAAGTCAAATAACTGCAGGATGCCTCTATTTCAATTAGTTTGAAATTTTTCAGATTTGTACCAGTTACACGTTATGGCAAGCCATAAGCCATAAACGTATTGCTAAAACGCGTTGCGAGAAAGTTCAACGCGTTGCACATTTCATGACGTGAATCGTGATGTTTTCTGTGACGTATTTAAAAAAAATAGACCACAACGCGTTGCTAGATACTTTGCCACGCGTTGCAAACCTTCATCAACGCGTTTGCCGGCTTCACAACGCGTTGCAAGCTTACAACGCGTTGCTAAGGTTGTTACAGCCCCAAGAATTAGCAATGTATTGATTTCACTTTGAGCAGATTAAGTCATAAATTAGCACATAAAATATTGTAATTAGTCTAAGTAACAGATATAAAAATATCCTGTTTCGTGTGCATCTGGTGTGTGTGAAGCAATTAGAATTCAATAGAACCGCGGAGAATGTTCTGGATGTTACTTGAGACTAGGATCTCAGACTAGCTAACTCAGGTGATATGGGGGGGGGTTTTTTGTCTGGCCATAGGTGGCGCACTGCTGTATAATTACACAGTCTGAGCTGCTGCTATGAATCCCAAATCTATACAGCCTGTGGAATGGTAGAGGCTTTCCAGACTTATGATGTAATGGACTAGATTTAGCACATGACTCATATAAGAGGACTAGATCCTTCTATGAATTGTTTTGAGAGATATTAAAGCCCCGGTGGTGAGAGAAGATGAAGCATAGTATCACAACATCTCACTCCAAGGAGAGTGTTAATACGCACGTGCTCCAGTTATTAGCAGAGGTTTCAAGTTGACACGGGACAGTATCGCAGTCAATATATCTTCTTTAGTGACATTGTCATAGTTCTCAGCTCCAGTAGTTTGTCTGATTGTGTAGCCGTCTCGTTTCCGTATTTCGTGCCTCTGAGTTATCCAAGGATAACCAAGCTAAGCACTTTGGACTTTATATTTATTCGACCTCCCTAGCAATGGGAGTCATTATGAGCTGGTCTTTTCTTCAGTAAGGACAAGTCGTCCGTGGACACGATCCACTCTTGGGAAGTGAAGTTTTGCTCTGGAATAATTCGCCAGGACTCTTTTGCCAGTTTCGGCATCTTATGTAATCTCGCTCAGCCGCGTCGCGACAACACCAGGTATTAAAGTTTTAGTAGTTCCATTAAGAACAACTTATTATAGATTAATCTTTTGATTATTGATACCCTAATCGATGTTTCAATGAGATTGATTTAAACACACAATTAAAATAATCCTTTTTGTTTTAAAATTTGTAATCAATTCACAGGGTATTGTCTAGTTATTCAGGATTTGAATCCGTAGTTTTTTTGAGTGGTGTTGGCCTTGGTCCTGTGACCGTAACAAGTCCACAAGCCAATAGGGTCATAACGTATTGCCGAAACGCGCTGTGAGGACAGACACAACGCGTTGCGGAAATTCAGCAAACAGCGTTGCGATATTTCAGGCAACGAGGTCGGACATTCGGCAAACGCGTTGCGACCTTTCGGCAACGCACGTTGCGGTGTCGGCCAATTAAAATCATTGAAATTTTCTGTGACACTTTTTAAAAAAATATAAATCGCCACAACGCAGTTGCGACCTTCACAACGCGTTGCAAACATTCACAACGCGATTTGCGTCATACGTTTGGACCCTTATTGCCTTCACAACGCGTTGTGAAGTTTAAAAACGTGTTGTGAAGCTTGCAAAGGCAGTTGTGAAGGCTTGCAAACGGTCTGTGAAGGCCATAAAAGGGCTCATAACGTATTGCCGCAACGCGTTGTGATTGATTTTTTGAATACGTCCAGAAAGCATGATTTTGATGGCCGACGCGTCGCAAAAGTGTTGCCAAAATGTCGCAACGCGTGGATAAGTTCTCACAACGCGTTGCGGCAATAACGTTTGACCATTATGGCTTGTGAACCTTGCCCAGAGCGGTGTGAAGGTCGCAACACGCGTGTGTGAAGGTCGCAACGCGTTGTGAAGCCCTTTGCACCGCGTTGTGAGTTGCCACAACGCGTGCTAAGTACTTTGCAAAGCGTTTGGGGTCTATTTTTGAAATACGTCATAGAATTCGTCATTCTAATGGCCGACGCCGCAACGCGTGTACTTACCGCAACACGTTTGCCGAAATGTCGCACGCGTTGCTGAAATTGTCGCAAACGCGTTGCGGCAATACGGTAGCCTTTATGGCTTGCGATACACGGTTTGTTCAGGCTGACTCAAGACGTTGAATTCATTTTGCACTGGTATTCGCTACGTACAATAGGATATTGTGATGGCAGGTTTTGAAGTTAATTTTTTTTCAATCGTTTATTCACAACATGCACGCATATAACCAGCAATCTATAAAATATTAAAATACATTTGCAAGATACAATGAAATATGGTTTGCATGATAAAACTGGGACAAAGCCGAGATACCCGCCAGCGAGTCTCTTGCATGGCAACTAACAACAATTAAGCTGATTAAAGAAATTACTCAATTTTGTCATGGTTTAGTAGAAACTATCTCAACGGAATTCTCTCGTAAGTAGGATATCATTGCAAAGAGCAATCATGAAGGTCCAAAATTTAACAGAGAATTACTTTGCATATGCTAACCCCAAGCGCGTGCTCATTTGAATAAAATCATCCATTTTCCTGACATTACACATCTGACGTAATCAATTTCTAAGCCTATCTAAAAAAAATGGTACAATCGAAAACGAAAACCGTTTTGTACATCACATTAAAGAAAAAAGACTAAGCTTTCCAGTATTTTGTTTATCTCATTGCGTGTTTCCATCGAGAGATAACTCCAGTTTTTGCTGAACACACTTCGAGTTTGTTACCACTTTCTGGTGAGTGAAAACAGTGAAAGATTAGTAAACCATAGACGCAGTAGGTTAAACATAAGTTATTCAATTGAACAGATATGAATTCTTTAAAAAGGTTGTTACCTTTTTACTAAACATTTTTAAAAATGCGAAAACAGTTACGTAACGGTAGAAATTATTTCTGGCTTTAATTTAAAGTGTATAACATTCTGTTGTTTGTTAGAAGAGAACCATGACCGTACAGAGTGTCCCAAATAAATGCAATCCTTGCAGTTGGTGCTATAATTTCAAAATTACTGAGAATTATTCCAATTTTATAACAGATTCTAGATGGCAATAAATTTTTGTATATCCTGTCCAATTTTTGTCTGCTGCGGTTCACTGATTTTGAAAACAAAGGCTATTATGCAACCCTACCTCAAATTACCACATTCCAAGTTTACCTAAGATCATTGAAGCAAGTTCACAACCTTGAAAAGCTGAATTTAATGTGATTCAAATACTAAAATCTCTTGGTAATAATCCTGTCTGTTGTTTTCAAAATAAATTGCTAAAATAATTGTCGGTGTTGTTTTATCCGTGGTCTGTAGGGCGTACACTGTTTTCCTACACTCATATTTAGATTAGTAACCTAGCAATTATTTGATTCATCCATGTAGGCTCAAAGTTTTATCCAAATATGCTGAATGACATAGGTCTACATATAACATTGCAACCAGGTTTTCTTTGACAGTTTTGACATCTTAACAAGAGTACTTGTTTGAGTTTCAACGTTCAAGGTAGATCATGTTCTTAAGAGAAAGATCCTCCAAGTTATTTCAAATGCCAATAATTTTCAAACCATTTATATCGAAGAAGCCATTGACAAGGCTGGTATATTTATTGAGTTTCGAGAGCGGGCTCTCTGGATTTTTATATCAAAGGGGATTATAAGCTAAAAAATACACAACTTATAAGTTTGGGTTAAAAAACGACCAACTCCGGGCGTTTGAAAGTAGGCATTATATTCTGCGTAAAATTGGTGGAATTGTGGATTTCATATGCCGTATTACTCAATTTTTCTGAACCATTTTGGTATCATAGTATATACGTGTCATTGTGTTAAATGGACGTATATCAGAGTATTAGACCGTTTAGGTATGGATTCTAGGTGTTTACCATTTCGTTTAAACACTTAGCATAAATTAAAGCATACCAAGGTAATATGAAATGGTTGGAATACGTAATAGCTTTAAGTCGTTGAACAGACTTTAATAATCATAGATGAGATAGGTAAACGACCTTTACCACGTGTAGGAAGACGTTCTATTACTAGCACTTTGGTGACTGTCGGACTAAATTGACCCCCTTTTTAGCGAACAGTATTGACATTGAATTAGTCTACCTGGATGTTGAATTTGTTTGTTCTATTGCGCTATATTCTATGTAAAATAAGGCAGTTATTACTGGCCCTGCATTACGGAGCTCTTCGCTATATATTAGTCCATATTTAGAACAATATCACATTGAATTACTCTATCTTCCTATTGATTTTTGGTTACATTAGTCCTTTTTCTGTGTAAAATAAGGCATTTAATAACGTGTGCGCAAAGAGTTACTAAATCTGTTCTATTGATCCATGTTTCGGCATATCGTACAAGGATGTTTCAAAGTTGTTGTATGAGGCTGACACACTACGGTGGGTTTGTTGGAATTATTGCACTAGTTATTGTGTGCATGAGCTTTATTCCGTAAAAAAGATAAAACAGTGGTTATAATAGAGCGGGAGCAAGGACTTGGGTCAAACATCATCGTTCATGTTACACTACATCTCAGCTTTGACACCTTTGGTAGTTAGTATGGACCCTCTACATCAATGCAAGGTAGTTAGTGGTGTCAAATTGTGGTGTCACTTTTTCAATAGAGGCCAATTTAAGTTTACACAGGGGTCAAACTTTTAAATTACTGCAATCATGTTGAAATGTATGTCATATTGTCCGTCTAGCTGCCATGAACCGCAGGTCAACGGCACTTGAGTTTTTAAGTCACCTCCAAAGGGGGTTTTGAATCAATCCCATGATGCATAGCAATGTTCCTATACTGTACTGTACAAAACACACGTCAGTACTTAGGGATAAAAAGTATTGCAAAAGTTTAAGAACCACAAGATATTTCATAATCATTTCATAAATCCTTAAGTACTAACGCTTTGTGGGCTAAAATAAGCGTTAAAGTCAGGGTTTGAATGTGTTAAGAATAGGATTTTTATGGGATCACATGACCCTATTGAGGTGAATTTCCCAAAACTGTTGTATTGTGGGATTGACTCAAAACACCCTCTGAGTCACCCCTAAGCTGTTTTCTTCCTCTCCTTTGATAATACTTTTTGTACCATTTTGCTCAATTTGTAACGATACGCGAATACCTTTTCAGAATATTGTTTACTTCCCAGTGCTCACAATTTTTGTTTATTCTGCATTGAAAAAATTGTTCAGGATAACGTCGTTTATTCTATATTCAGCATTTCTACAAACCAGCAATAGGAATCAAAGCTATATTGCTTTTATTTGTATTTGATGATTATCCGCCATCAAAACAACTTCAATGTCGGATGTAGCTGACATTCAGGGGCACTCTTTGTATTTGCGTGGGGAATCTCGTGGAGCTTAATGGATATTAGCCTTGCGTGCAATTCGTGACCATTTTATACTCTTTCTCAGGCGAGAAGTCTAATTGTTTAAGTACAACATCAAGAAAGTAATATACCTCAAGGGTAATTTAAACAGCAATGAAGCTGGGAGCCCTTTGGAATGAGCTCGGAAGCGTTGAAAAACAAAATCAAATGGCCTTTTATATGCAGGGAATTCTCTGATTTAGGGTTTAAAAGGCAAAGGTAGCGATTACCTCAGTCTTATTATATTAGAAGCACTCAACGTAATTGCGGAGATAGTCTTACTGTGTCTATGAACTTTAGAAAGGGATACTTACTCCTGTGTGCTTTGAGAAAAAAGAGTACATCTATTGATCAAATTGACACAGGAGTTATACTCTCGTGTTGGCAGAAACAGAAATCCTTGTCTGGAGGTTGTTGCAGAACTGAGGTGAGAAAGTTATTGGTTCGACGCCGCCTTAAACATGTTAACCTAGTAGGGCTTCGAACCCTCAGTGTTGTATTCACATTCAGTAGAAATTGCAATGTACTTACAAGCTACGCCTGTAAGGCAACCAAGTATTGCAACAAGTGTTTACCTTATATAAATTTTATTTTTAAAACAATTACAAGCAGTGGCGACACAACTTTGACTTGTACACCCAATGATCACTGATCGAATATTTCTTTAAATTCATTTTATTTATTATTTTTTCAAATAGCAAAAATATTGTGACGTTTTCTGGGAGCTTGATCTATTTTTGAACTGAAAATAATTTCGCCATCTCTCATGCATGCAATAGGTGAAATCCCCTGCTCTCCAGAATATCAGATCCAATTACATTAGGTTTATGATCGTCTCTACTATCTTGAACAATTTTTTTTCCTAAAAGTCTTTATTACCTGTACTTAGGTTTGGTAGAAAAGGGAGAAAACATGCATCATGTCCACACCAAACCCCTCCACTCTTAAACAGAACCCCTTATACAAAATATACAGTGAAATAGTATAAACTACAAACTTAGATACTATGTATGAGGACCTTATTCAAATTCAAATTCAAATTCAAATTAGTTTTAGTAGCATTATCATTCATCCAATACATTACATAATGATACAATTATTTACTGATATTATTGGAATAAATATTGACATATTAGAGGGGAAAAATAATATACAGAATGTTGAAATGGCATGATATCAAATGCGGGAGAGGCCATAATAAGTCTATTGGACTTTGAAGCATGACCCCACCTAAAATATACATGATTATGATAATAATTGTAATACTGGACAAGACAGGACAGGACAGGACGATACAGGACGAGGTCATTGACAATTATTGTTTAACAAGATCAGGGGCAAAGAACATGGTGAATGTGGCGAACCAGTAAAGACACGATAAAAGAGAAGGATAAAAAGGTATTGCAATTATTGAGTGGTCAATTATAGAAATTGAGGGGAAAAATACTGATGACATGTTTTATGACTGATAATCAAAAAGTTCAATTTAAATATTTATTAATTAACTCTTTGTTTAGATTAATTTAAAAGCATTAAGTTTTTAGAGTTTTATGTACTGTTACTAAGTGTGGTTCCCATATTTTGGGCCCAGAGTATTTTTTACTGAGTACTTAATAGGTTTGATGAGGGTTTTGTTGTGATTATGTTGGTTGCATTTCTGGTGTTATTGTGTGTATATCACTATGTTTGATGCCCTTTTTTTTGAGTACATAGTATTTAGAAATCATTGAATCAGAGTGAGTTGAGGTGGAGCAAATTGTGTAAAATCACCACCAAATGAAGTTGGTACGTTTTGATGATTTTAGATGCATGTTGATTGTGGTGATAAATTGTTGGTAATGGTTGAGGGCATCTATCAGGGGGCCTGTAAATGACGCCAACGACGGTATTTTGGGGTTGGCTTTCGATCTCAACCAAGAGGATTCATATTCATCGCTATTAATTAGGTTTAAATCATGACGGACTTTGAAATTCAGATCATTGGAAATATATAACGCGACCCGCCTCCTCTTTTAAAAAGTCTGTGGCAATGAGGCATAGAGTAACCATCAATGCTATTTAGGGAAGGGAGGGATTTTTCATCATTTAGCCAATTTCACTAAAACCTAATAAGGGAAATTTATGATTTAGTGTTTTTTAAGACTAGTTCTCCTCGCATATGTTTATTTAGGCTGCGGGAATTAAAGTGAATCAGACTAAGGTTAGAACTATTTAGATGTTTAGTTTAAGTCATTGAAAAGTATCACACTATGGTAAATTACATTTAATCGTTAATATTATTTACATCGTAATATTTGTTCGATTAAGAATTTTTTTATCGTCAGATCGTTTAGTTAAATGGATTAATTTTTAGGTTTAAGTAATCGCAAAAATAAAAAAAATAAAAAAAATAAAAAAAATAAAAAAAATAAAAAAAATAAAAAAAATAAAAAAAATAAAAAAAATAAAAAAAATAAAAAAAATAAAAAAAATAAAAAAAATAAAAAAAATAAAAAAAATAAAAAAAATAAAAAAAATAAAAAAAATAAAAAAAATAAAAAAAATAAAAAAAATAAAAAAAATAAAAAAAATAAAAAAAATAAAAAAAATAAAAAAAATAAAAAAAATAAAAAAAATAAAAAAAATAAAAAAAATAAAAAAAATAAAAAAAATAAAAAAAATAAAAAAAATAAAAAAAATAAAAAAAATAAAAAAAATAAAAAAAATAAAAAAAATAAAAAAAATAAAAAAAATAAAAAAAATAAAAAAAATAAAAAAAATAAAAAAAATAAAAAAAATAAAAAAAATAAAAAAAATAAAAAAAATAAAAAAAATAAAAAAAATAAAAAAAATAAAAAAAATAAAAAAAATAAAAAAAATAAAAAAAATAAAAAAAATAAAAAAAATAAAAAAAATAAAAAAAATAAAAAAAATAAAAAAAATAATGAATTTCTTTTTGCAGTAATAAATACACAGTTGGTGAACTGTAGAGCAAAGTTCGTGGTCGCTCAAAAAATTACCGTACAGGTTTTTTGTAATATGACAAAAACATGGTCTAAACTACGAAACAAAATTGGACTACGGACAACAAACAAGAACTCACTCACACCCATCCAAACCAAAAAACACACAACATACACAACTCACAAAGTTGGAATCCCTATACATGTAAAAGATACATGGTGCTATGGTATACATAAATTAACACAAGGACAAAAATTGTTGGGAAAATAAAACATGAGGTTTCAAGATCAAGGGTCCATTTTTTAAATGCTGCCTAAGCTTCCCTTTAATTTAAGCAATTTTATATTCAATATTTCTTTTAATTTTGACTAAATATAAGAAAGCAACACAATTTAATTGATGGAATTTACATCTGTGAATATAAAATTTCAAGCACAAAAAGAGAATTGATACTGCTGTTATGCTCGGGTAAGTCTATGACACCAAACATTTTCTCAAAATTTGAGAAAATGAGGGATTTCCCAGAAACCGTATTAATCAAAAAACACAGTTCATCCCACAGAGGGGAGACTTTATCACATTCACAAAAAATATGAAGAATGGTTTCAGGAAATTTATTGAAAAAATAACAATTAGGTGAATTGGTTCTACCAATTTTATGGAGATATTGATTGGTGCATATTGCCCGATGGAAAAGCTTAAAATAAAACGAACGTAACTGGGTTTCACTAGTGCATTTGAAGTTAGCATTATGGATTCCACTCGAATTCCTCAATGACATCTAGAGAATCACCCCATTTATTATCAACCTCAATAAAGACCTGATCCCTCAAAATGGACTAAACATGCTTTGGAACTTTTTTTTCGAAAACATTTTCTTGAATATTCTTGGTGTTTTGAGACCAGTCCAAATTAATACCATCCATTAAAGCGTTATACTTCCTTCTATCACTAATGGGATATCAAATTCAATAAATAAATCTTCAAAAGGTTTAACAAAGTTATGACCAAGGAAAAGATCAGAGATACCAAAGTGGATAGAAAAAAGAACTTTTTGTTTTCAAACGAACATTTTGTTCCACCAAATTGGGCATAACCTCTCCTGATTTTGTTTTTGTATTAATACCAAAGTTTAATACTTTCAATAAGCAATTAGAAAGCGTATTCAAAATAGAAATCAGGAGCATCGGACCTCAACAAGACTGTCCAGTCAGGGTGAAAATCTTCCAAAATACAAATTTCTAAGTTTTTCCAAAAACCGGAGGGGGTCAATCATTCGAAGTTCACCATTATCATAATCATTACATAAAATATCCCGTTTGACTCTGTCATTACCATCATTCCAAATGAACTTGTAAAAGAGATGATTCAACTTTTTAAAGAATGTCTTACGGATATCAATACAAAGAATTGAGAAAAGATAAATAAGTTGAGGTAACAACAAAGACTTTATAACAGTAATTTTACCCACAATAGATAAATTCCTAAGGATTTGCTCAATCTGACTAAGTTTGGGGATAAAATTAAGCTCATAAAAGGAATTCCCGTTAAGAGGAAAGGGAATACCTAATGTTTTAAAAGTGTTGGATCGCCACTTAAGACCTGCATCCTGAAATGGAAAAAAGTTAGTGTCTTTCAAACTACCGATATGAATAGCTTCAGACTTGGACAAATTTATCTTGCAACCTGAAAAAGCAACAAACGTATCAAGAGCGCTAAAAGTGCATGAAAAGACCCGAAATCTCCCTGTAAATCTGCCAGCAAATATTTTTTTGTGTTACCCACTTTAATACCTTTGATATTAACACTACTCCTAACAGCAAGAGCAAGAAGGAATAAAAAAGGTGATATAGGGCAGCCCTGAAATATCCCACGAGAAGAAACCCATTATTTATAACAAACTTTTCTTCCATTATAAAATTGAACAAACATAATTTAAATGTACAAGGGATGAATAAAAATTGTACCAGAGAGCCAGCACAACCAGAATGGTTAATGGACATACGTATATCATTCATATGGCGATAATAACTGCAAATTCTAGACTTTATCTACTAAAGTTTTATATCTCCTCAACAATACCGTATCATGTATTTTATTCAAATTCTTTATTCACGATAGTAAAGACAAACAATTACTTAGGCTGGCGGGATCAAAAGATCTGTTTGAAATTGCAAACTAGTGAGGGTAGGTAGACGTCGCAGACGAAACAGCTTTATGCACAACGCAAGCGAACACGCAATTCAATGAGATGTCGGTAAGCAGTTAAAACAAAGGTAATTTTCCCAGTCAAAACAATCGTCTTGGAATTCACAGAATAACTTAAATAAGTCAGAGACCCTCATTAATAACACTTCACGTTTTCAATAATAACGCTTTGCATTTGTCGTCCTTGTTCTCTTACAGTGAAAACGATTTCACAATCTTTGGATACATAATTTTATTTTTTTTTAAAATTGAATAGCAATACAATGAAACAATTCTTGCTACCGTCAGTTCTATAGTGGATTTTCTATTTTACGAATTGATTGCTTCCGTTCCGTTGCGTCAGGTGCAAATTCCTCTCATAGAATGGCATTGTACTATTACACATGACCAGATTTTGTAGCTAGTAAATCATATTTAGATGTACCAGTGCTTGTTCTTTGAATATAACAACCCTTTTATAAAAAAAAAACGTTATGTGATTGGTTGAAAGTACTTTGTTTTTGGTCTATTCCAATATTTTTAAGATTGATTAAAAACCTTACAGATTGCTCTCTAAGAGTGGAATATTGTTCTATCTCACATTAATAATGCGAGCGGTAACACTAGACATTAACTGAATCGGTTGCAGTTGGGAAATCATTAACAATGGTATTCTTTGGCTGGGTATCTTTCGCTTGCAAAAAATGTTAACAGCTGAAAACAAACGTGACAACAGGTGGGATCTAAGTAGCGGTCACTTCTAACGGTCAGTTGGCTGAAGTAAACAAACCATGGGTGAAATTGAACTATTAATTGAAGCCTTGAGATAGTAATTGAATCTCGAACTATGAAGCAGTATTTGTCGTTCAATCAGTGAAGTGTCTTGGGCTTTTAACGGTCAGGACGTGGTGAAAGTAGTAACGTCTGTGCCCTGAGTTTGTCTAATTTTCCTTGTCTTATCTCAATGCTCGTGTCCGCCTTTCTATCCAGAAAACGATACGATCAATTGTAAATACTATCACTTCCCTCTTTCGCATTCTCCTCTCTCTCTATTTATGTACCTCCCCTCCCCCTGCTCCTTACCTTTTCCTTTATATTCCACAATGCCCTTTTTTCTTCGAATGCGTTAATTTCGTGAGCGTACCCTTGGTTTTTATATGATAATGCGCGATAGGGCATTTAGACTGTTTATGAAAATAAGCGTCAAGAGAACTTGGTAGTATTTGACATTTAAAATAATATACTAAAAATCTAAGAAAATCTACCAACTGGAAAGCATATTGGAATAGAGGCAAGGTTTACACAGGGGCCAACATATGAAAAGGGTCAAAACGTGTAAAAAGCTACTCCAGCATGCTCATCACGTCTCACCTATTTAAAAACACTATTATTTGCTCTATCTGCGAATTTTTGTTCAATAGGCAAAATATCTTCAAGGTCACATGGGGTAAAATTTCAAATCCATTGGATGGTTTTAAAAATGGTATCAAATTATTCGTTTAGTTGTACATTATTACATACACATTAGGTACCATGTCTATTTTTGTTATTTAATTAAAATGCAAAATATGGCCGGGTTGCATTGGTTTGTCGGAGGTTACAAGCCAAAAGGTCAAAGCCACATATTGAACTTTCAAACACAGATTCAGTATACATTTCCTTTTTTGATCATGCTAATGGTAATATCTTGAACAATTTGAGACCAGTTTTAACAAAATAGGACCATTTTGTAGATTTTACCCCGGATGACCTTGAACTGTTAGCATTGCATTCATAGATATAGGGAAACTATAGGGCCTACCTTTTTAAAGCTTAGCAATAGCTGAATAAAATGGTGTATATTTTAACATGATTTGAATTTTTACCCCGTCCATACTCCCCCCCTTATTTCTCCATTTTATAGAATTTGTTTAGATTTTTACCAGTTATGATATCAAACCTAAATTCTCCCGCCGGTATAAGTACAAGATTTTGAAAAAGACTGGAAGACTTTTGAATTTGGCTCGATGAGAAAATGCAACTATAAATTAGTACGAACTGTGTTCGTTCGGGTGAAGGTTACGAGTTCAATTCTAAGAAACTTTCAGAGATCCTTCTGGTTACAGGCGGTGAATTTGTTTCACCCACATTCATAATGGGAACAATGTGGCACTGTTAAATGGCATTTTATGACACTTATAGTGCTGAACTGGGTAGCAACAGAGACTGGCAAAGTCTGGTGGGCCACCTCACACTTCCCGCGCGACTCACGCATTACATCCCGTCATGACACACGATTTCGAGATTAAGTGTAACTGAATGAGAGCTACGCAATTGAGAATATTCTACACCCCTGAGCTAAATCTAGCTGTGACTGCTTAAATTGCTCGTTTACAGAAAGCGGCCTTGGAGATAAGAATAGCTACTGTTAGTGATTTAGATATAGGTCAATAAAATTAGTCCTTGTAGATAAAGGTTGTGGTAACTATATACGCCATCCATGTACATGGTTACCCGTAGCAGAAAATTAAGCACACGACAAGCAATCACCGCTTATACATAGTGAAGTTCTTCACTTCAAGACAAGACTAGGCTAAAAATCCTCACACAGCGGTATTCCCAAAGTTCTACATTTACTTGCAATCTATTAAGTATTGTTAGTTACCATATCGTAAATAATAAAATGTCTGATTTTTCTTTCTAAATGGGTGCAAACTATTATCTTTAAAGGGTAATTGAGTTTACCTTCGATACCCATTTAAAAAAAAAAAATAAACGTAGCAGAGACATTCCCACACGAGGAAAAACTTCAACGCCCGCAATACATGTCTTGGTGTGGAATCTCCCTCATTACTGTTGAAACATGAATTTTTAAAACTTAGTTCTGTCTTAATAATAATAATAATAATGGTTATATTTTTAATTAATATATTTTGAGAATGAGAAGATCATAAAAATTTAATTCTTTCAGTCACGTCCTTTAAGAAAAATACCTTTCCCAATTAAGCTTAACAGTATTTTAACTTTACTTTAAAACCCCGAAGGTAAACTGCGATTACAAGGCTGTTTATGCCCTAACACCGATGTTTCAAAAGGACTACGCCAATGATTTCCACCGGTGTTAAATTATTTGCATTATTTTAATTCTTTTGGTGTTGCTTTAAAACTATTGGTAACTTTTTAACACCTGCAGGTATGGAGCAATACACAAAATGGGTTAAATAACACCAAAATCGTTGTGATTCTTTGAGATCCCCGAATAGTGCCTTTTAAACAAGATAGATTTTGCACGTTTCTCTAAAAATAAAATATCTATTTTTAAACAATTTTGACTAGTATAGTTTGCTATATTTATTACCAATGGATGTTGGGACCTTCGAAGAGCTAATTCCCAATACAGGTAAGATTCTAGAGTCTGTAGTGGATGTGATGAAATGTTGATGAAAATTGAGAGATACGTGTCAGACATGCGAGGCGTCAGAATTATTGACGTCTTTTGCATCAGTTGTGGTCTTTAATATATGATAAGAGACAATGCGAACGTGAAACATCTCACATCTACTTAAGAGAGTAGAACAGGGGTTCTCAATTTAATTTGCTGAGGGGCCAGAGACTCCCAACATACACCTGAAAGTTCCTACTTGAGGGCCAACTACACCTGAAATTCTTAATGTGTTCCCTTTATATTTTAGAGCAAGTCGAGGGACAAAAATTAAATGGTTGGAGGCCGGATTTGGCCCGCGGGCCGCCTATTGAGAACCCCTGGAGTAGAATGTGCTCTACCTGTTACGTGCAGTCCCTTCCCGTAACTTATACGCCTTATTTTTTTTGGAGTAATCTGGGAATCTAATTGCTCAGACTACGTTCCGTCTTAAGAAGTATTATGGGACCTATTTCAGAACTCTCACTTTCCCTATAGATTCACTTGCAACTTTGACCCTTTTGTACACATTTTCTCGAGATTATTTTTCAATATTTTATTCCGCACTTTTGTGCTTTTATTGGCAATACATACCGAAAAGCCGCTTCTAGATCACGGTTCACTGTAATCACGATCGTTAAACACCTATATTTTTTGTTTATTGTTGCGTCATGGCCGCCTTTCACAACTTATCAAAGATCTTTGGGACACCCCTTCCGCTGCCATTATTAGAATAGAAACCATTACGTCAAACGGCATATAAAGCCCTTGGGGTCATTCTTATACCTTTGGGACATCGCTCAGTGTACTATATTCCGAAAAGCCTCCCCATTTCGCACCTGGTGGGCGATGTACAGTGCCTTGTCACATCGCCTTCAAGTGACAGGAGGAATTTTTTTTTAGGATACGAATTTCTCACAAATTTCACTGGATCGGTTGTAGACCACCCAACCGAGAACTTTTCGAAGGTTCATTGGATAAACAAGCATGAAAGAAACCGCAAACCTTGTTTGTGAATTTGTCCTGCTATCGTAATCGTTCCCCATAGAAACCCAATGCTTTGACTTTCCTCGTCGGCACGACCGAAACTACTAAATCATCTTCTATTCCATAAAGACGGTGTAATATCGGCGTTTTCACTTCAGGTGTGATCATAATATCATTGGTAAGCATTCCACTATGTAAAAAACCGGTTTCGAGAAAATTGGGCGCTCTTCCCTGGAAATTCTCCTCATGTCTCTTTAGATCCAATTCGGTTCGTCCATTGTATCCTAATAGAACCGGAGCATTCCACAAGCACTAAAATACTGAAAAATCATATCCAACTCAATAAAAAACCGTTTCTAGCTATTCTGCTCATGATAATTTCAATTTTACAATGTTCTTTTGGATGGTTTGCTACTGTGAAATCAAAATTTTTGTTATAGTTTGGATTTTAATTAATCCATTTCTTTCTTCAAACGTGAAATTTTCGTATTTCAGACCAATATTGGCCAAGTTAGGATGAAAACACTTTTCTACCATGATACACAACTCCTCTTAAATTTATAGAAAGTTACTTTTTTACCTATACAACTTGTACTAAAACTAACGCGGACAGTTTTGACTTTCTTCTTGGCAAAAATTAGTATCAGAGCTCAGATTGATGTTGTTTTGACCCGATATCTATCGGCTGATCTATCAGCAGATAAAAGTCCTCATAATCCGGAAGGGGATATATCCCTTTAAATCCCTACGCATCTTTTACCACTTTTCAAAAATCACTGAGCGGAGCGGAAAATTAACTCCCTAGATCTAACAACACAAATACGCTCCCTCCCTTTTAACCTCGCTTTCTCTCCAGAATTGACGCCCTAGCCTATTAACTTGATTCTTACCTAATAAAGTCAGCACGGGTGTTAGAATAACACTAGTAAGTAACGATAGAAAATCTCATGGTGCCAATAACGTACATTGCTATCTAAAATAAAAAATTGTTGATTTTCTTATTCAATGCATGTATTCCGCTATAGCAAGCCTTTCGTACCATGGAAATCAGTTAACATTAAGCTGTTGCTGCTCTAACTAGTTCGGGTCAATCAAAACACCAGAACCGCTATTTTGCCCCATTACTTGAAGAGGAACGATCTTTGGATCTAATATTCAATCAACAATTGGACATCTCTGGTCAAGATCTTTACCTAAATGCCAAAATCCATCTTCACAACACCCGATTTAAAAGCCACATTTCCCATCTTCACAGATACCGAGGCGTTCCGTAGAGCACGAAGTCTCGTTTTATTAATATGCCCGCCGCGTTGTATCTTATTTTCTAGCAGATTAAAACGCAAATGAGACATTTTACGCACAACCCTATGTTTAGTTGTGTGATTAAACACAGCAAACAAAAAGTATCATATTTGTGTATCACTTTTGATACTGTAGAATGATTGATTGCCTAACGTATTCGCTATAACAAAAATATTGGTAAACTTCTCAGCCTTTCGAATTCGATATCATTTTGGACTTTTCTTCAATTGAGTAAAGGACATCGCCGGTTAAGGAGAGGAGGCCCTCTTTAATCATAATAGTATATTTCACCATCACTTTTGAGTTGGTGGTTTGACACATACTTTTCATATACGCCAGGTGTTTTTTATCCCCAAAAATACACTTGTATCAGAAAAATGAGAAAAGTCTGAGAACTTCAGGGGCATGCTCTCTGGAAAAGCAAAGCCATAGAGCACGCCTCCCTTTCAAAGACCATTTATTTAATAATATACGAAACGGAAGAAGTTGCATAGCGGCCCTTTGTCATGGAGCTTATAGAGCTTGACGCCTATAGATAGACCTTTTGTCCTTCATACTACAAAAGGCTACATGAGGCATGCCCTTTATAAACAAACCAAATACTATTAAGCTTATACTGCTAAGATTTGAATTATATAACCGTCCTTCGTCACCAGCAAGTTTTGGAATACAAACACAATGGCCCATGACCCCGCGCTATTTATATCATGAAGCAAGTTAACTACACTATGAGCTTAGTTAAATACACTATGATCTAATAAAATTACAATTCCCATGGCGCATTTCAATCGTCAATTGTATTGAGCAAAACATCCCCTGTATTTAGTATGATTTATGATACCCAGATCATCCCATGCTACAGACTATTAACAAACATGTTGCTCATCCAAGGATCCAGACTGTCCCAATAAAAACTATACATCAACTAAAATTAGAAAAATATCAACTGTGCATTTTTGCAGATGTTTTTACTTTTTTGTTTAGACAAGATTCCCAAGCTAAATCATCGGCCTTTAATTCCATCCAATTTGATGGACCCTAACGGAGATATGGTCCATTTTGAACACAAAGGATAAAATCCCACTTGGGCCATTTTCACCTGAAGGTTCAAGAAACTAAAAGTAAAAGTCGTGTAGCATCATTGTGGTATTAAACCCTTTTCAACAAAAGAATATTGTTACAGATCAGGGTGAGTATTTATCATGCATTGAACTAATCAATATATTATTTTTCAGTGAAGCACCAGAA
>JAMKCH010013519.1:0-26715 GCA_023653785.1 Ophioderma brevispina | reverse complement strand
GCAATTTATCTTTACGGATAACAGATGTGAGCGAAGCCAGAGTTAACTGACTTCAGGTTCTGGCATTTATGTCTATGTATATTACAGCATTTTATCAAATGTTATGCTGGCAAATAGCAAATATTACTTGGTATTTTATTTTAATAGTTAGGCAATCCTAGAGGTATTTTAACTCAGATTTTCTTGCCAAACTCAGTCTCAGCCTATTGCATTAATCAATTATCTAATATGCAATTTATCTTAGATATTGGTTGCCTGCGAGCTTTAGAGGTAACTGACTTCAGGTTCACAGTTTGTTAATATTCAACAATGTTTTAGGCGAAGTTCTTGCGGTATTTGACTTTAGGAGCCTTTCACTGTGTGATTCACAACTTTAATACAATATTCTAATTGACCCCTAGACTGATACGAGTAAGCCAGGCTAATGGTTAATATTATCCAATTATAGTAATGTCAGCCTAATATTTGTACAATGGTTCTCTGATGATAGTATATAATGATTGTATTAATTTGGCTTTGTAGTATTTAAATTAATTGGTTGGGTGAAAATTTGGCAAGAGGAAAAATGTCTTCATGCCAAGGGCATGCACTCATAAGAATTGTATTATTTTACATATGTGGCTTTGCAACTAAAATATGCATCTGTGGCTTACAGAATTGGATGTTGCTTTACAGATGGCTCCATCTGTGGTATGGGTTTTTACAATGTAATAGGGGAAGTGTATCCAAAAGTAAACCATGGTGTTGAAATATGAACTGTTCTCAAAGCCAGCCATATTGAAAAAACTATGGTTGTGGGAAGAACCTGTTATGAATGAATAAAAGGACTTTGTCCTGCGCACGAGGTGATTTGCCATTGGCAAACTTTGTCTGTCCATCTTTGTCTATGGACAACTCTATAATAGTGTAACTTTGTTGCACATTTCACAGCTTCATGTCAATTCCCATGCTTTGTCCCTTTGTACTGCTGACTAGCACGAAATGTCGATGGTTCTAGAAAATAGGGATTGAAACTATTCGTCCTAATCGTCCTTAACCCTGTATTACACCCCCCTAGTAAACTTCGCTCCGATGCGCGAAATGCCTAAAAAGCTTCGTAAAAAGCTTATGGGAATCGTTCTCTCACCTTTCTGGGTCATTTTAGCGAAAAAAATGTAAGGTAGTACCTTCACCGGGGTTAGGGTAATGCCGTCAAAGTCGAAATGTAGGGGCGAGGTGGTGCAACCAAGGATATATTATGATACTTTTTGAAATATTATACACAAGTTAGACTCTTAAAAACTATGGATGTAAATCTAGTCAATTTTGTCATTAGAACTAAAAAACCGCATGAAATCCCGCGATATCCTTAACTTTTTAGCGAAAAAGGGGATTTTTGCCTTTTCCTGTGGAAAATGCCAATATGCTGACTCTCAAACTGAATTGAGTCATTACGACGCCATACGTAGGTTTTTTTGGTATGTATTTGAAATCAATGGAAAGAGGGGGACCATAGCTATCCATGGTATCCAAAATCATAAGCAAAGGGTGCTTTATAACGAAATTCTCGAGGGGGGGGTAACCCCCTCCCTACAAGCTTGGTAGACTAGGGTTAACAGGCCAGGGGCGAGGGGCGGTTCAAAAGGCCAAACAATCGTTATGCATCGCGCGAACCGCAAATTATCGGGTTTTATGCTATTTTTGTAGAAAAAGGTTAACATTCTGTAAAACGGTCCTCTTTTGAAAAAAATTTGAAAAAAAATCGCCCCTCATCTAAAACATTCTGATTACTTACTTTGCCTTTCCGTTATCATAAAATTTCATCTAAATTCTGGCCTCACTCGCAGCGTGTAACGAGTGCATATCTATTATCTGTAAAAGAGCAATTAGCTTTAATAGTAGCGAAAAACTTCCCAAGATCCTATGAAATCCCTCTGCAGCATACCCTGCAGGTTTTAATCGGAAAGATTTACAACAGACTATTTTTCCGTTTCCCCTATAAAAATAGGCGCAAAATAACATCCAGAAAGTTAAATTTGTTATAATTCGTGATTGGGGAATTAAGCGAGATTTTGGACGTCGGTTTGTTTTTACCTAGTGCGTATCCGGGAAAATTCCATGAAATCCTGTCATGGTAAGTAACAACGTATATCCTGTGTGGGTCCTAGGAGGAATTAGTCCAAGTCTTTCCGTACCTTTTAAAGCCATTAGCTGATTTTTTTTCCTCAAGCACACTCCTCTCAAGCGTTATTTTTCCACAATTGTGTAAATTAGGTATAGTGGGTAACAGGTCTCAATTTAAATCAAAGCGTTGTCACTTTCATCTTTGTTTAGTTTGCACTATTTGAAGATTGGTGTAACACTATTGAATCGCCGAAAATATTTTTGTATTATCAGTTACTACTCAATTGGAAAATCGTGCCTGACATCTTTTTTCAAAAAAAAGATCATTTATTATACCTTCTTGCATTTGGAAACACTCCTTGTGTGCCAATTATTTAGCAGAAATTTGTAAACTTTCCAGAGGAAATTAAATTGCACGAATGGTTGCATAAAACATGCCCAGATTTTCATCGCATCGTAATGAATTTGTCATTGTTTGTTTCTAGTTAATATCTTTAAAACGAGATCGACGTCCTGCAATACATTCTGTTTTTGGTCGCAAAATCTACATTTTTTGGCCAGCTTTTTCGAACTCTTTTTAGGCCGCACCCTCCTTGGTTTACGGGCCTGGAAGATGAGGAGGAGGACAACGACGACGACGACCGACGACGATGATGATTGATTATGATGAGATGGATGATGATGAGATATGATGATGAGGGGCAATGTTAATTATTCATTAGGCTTTATGATCTCTTTTTGTTATTTACATTAATTTATATTCATTTCCTTTTTTATTCCACCTCATTTACCTAAATTATCTTCTATCTTTTTTGACAGAATAAACCGCAAACAAAACACTTAAGAGGAAACAGAATTCGTCGCCTTAAGTCCCAACTTAACAAAAGATAATTTCCCCTTAATTCACTATTAGTCTAATAATAATAATAATTATCACATCAGCATCATCATATGACGCTAATAGCGACACAGGACGAAACGTTAAACATTCATAGTAATGATAAGTATTCATTATGCTTATAATGAAACTAATAAATAATACTACTCAATGTTAGTTTATATTAATAATAATAAATAATGTCTTTCATTGTATAACAAACTAGTGTATAATAATCTAACAATCGAAGTGTTTAATTTTTGCGCTTTTCTTTATTTACACACTTTCATTTTTAGTACACATCCGCATATGATCAATTATTCCTAGATTAAAAGGTGTTATAATTCGAATAACTTACTCTATGGTATTGGTGATTTGACATTTAAAATAATAAAACATCTATACGAATGCCTTTAGCCATTTAACGACGATCCTTTGGGTGTGAAAAAAATCGACATGAGCTAGATAATTTCTGTTTTACTTCAATCTGCATGAAATTTATTACCCTCCTTTTTTCATATTTGGAACGCACTAATCATTCGCCATGTGGGTCAATTTTAGTGAGGTCACGCCACACCATCTAGGAACAATTAAAGCGAGCGACCACACCATGACCCGAGGCTCATCTTTTTTTCTCTAAGCTGACAAACGCTCTATTTGCTATATGTCTTTGAATTAAAAATTGCTAACTTTCATGAAACGGGAACGGACCAAAAATCGCATATAGCCCATACCAATCCCATACCATACGTAAGTGTAAAGTGAAAGCACTTTACATAAACCTTTACTTTTTTGATCATGCTTTTAAAGCTGAATGTTAATTTCCTTTTTGTATCTAATCTAAAAGTAGAAGGATTACACACTGGCTTTATTGGTAGCGAAGGCCAGGTCTCGGGGTTTACCTCTATTTCCATGTTTCTGTTTCCAACTTGAAACAGGCCCGTAGTCTCAAACGATGTTTAACGCTATCAACTGGTAAAATCGCAATTTAAACTCTCCCTAAAATAAACGCAATTCTCAAGCATGGTTCTTTAAAACGCTGCTTAAATTTTAGCCGAAATCGTTAAACATTCCTAAACCGTGTTTGTTAAACTGAGACTTGGTCCGGGGTAGTTTTAAGGCGTGTTTAACACCACGCTTTCATCAAATGCCAGATATTTTCATCTATGCGTGATACCGTCGTGGTTTAGACCATTATCCTCCAGACCTTTATTTTTCTCTTCCTTTTTTCCGAGTCTTCAGTTGATTTTTCCCTCGTCCATTTTTTTCCTTCCTTCTATTTTTACGCTTGTGTGTATCTGTTATAATGTGAATTATATCAATTGCGCACATCGACATACAAAAGTTTTGGAATAGGCACCCGGTGTTTTTTTTTTCCCCATCGTTGAACAATTCTAAGTTCCTTCATAACGCGACATTCTTGAAATTTACCCGTGGACTTTCGGTAGCACCAACAAGTACTGAATGCATTGTCTGGCAAAATATTGTTCACGCGCACTAATATTATAGTGAGATAATCGCAGTTCGGTGGTGATTTTACGACCTTACGGGCGTTAAAATATCGTGGTTAGCTAAACGACATGTTTTAAATATTCACCTCGAAGGTTTTTTAAACTGTGGTTTTTTAGTTTTAGGAGGGGCTAACCACCGTTTTATTTTAAACATCGTTGAGAATACGGCCCATAACTGTTCTCGGCGTGTACGGCAATTGGTTGGCCTTGATGACGGTGTGCATTGACGAATCGCTGCTCAGACGATGGGTTTCTCCCCCAAACGATACATTTTTTTGCATTTCTTTGTCATATTTGCATTAAAGGTTTCCATAAATGGGTTAGATTATCGAAATTTGCATCTAGTATATAAGTTTAAACAATCCTTTAAACAAGGAAACTTTTGTACGGTAAAGTTATTAAATTTAATGAAAGTTCAACTGCCCTGCAGATCACTTAAAAGCAGGGAACAATGATATTTAACACTGAAACTTTTTATTGGCATTTTTTTCCATTCAAATGAGGTTCGTGTTGATATGCGTGATTGGATTTCTAAATCATTTTCCTCACGAAGACGTGCAGAAGAACATCCTCTGTCATTTTGTTGTTGACATGTGTGTTGTAATTTTCATTAATTAAGGGAATAATGTTGGGGGAAACTCAGAACTTGTGATACCTTTTATACAGTTCTATGTGACAAGCCTTGTATTGATTATGACCTGACATGGCATTGATGATTCCTAATTAATGATTGCAAGTCAGATTCTTTTCAAAAGTAACGCACATCTTGATATTGGGTCTTTCTCCACTTTCAATCTGAGATGGGAAAGCACTCATTTTAGTCCCTACTAGTTTATGTTTAGCAACTCTATACTTTTATTACTTTAAAATAACCTTTTTTAGGCTGGAGGTTATGTTACTCCCCTCAGGAAATTAGGAAAATCAGGTGATGCATAAACAGAGCACTGGGAAAAATCATCGGTATTGAAAGTCGTAAGGTTTGTTTTTCATCAAAGATATACACACGGTAAAGTAATAACATTAAATATTAATACTAAAAAGGCTATTCAACCGTACATTTCCATTAATATAGATAGGTAAGTGCGGGATTACTAACCTGTTATCTAGTTATAATATTTCGTGGATTAAATGGGAATCATTGTTGACAATGCCCATTTATTCCATGGGATTCGGCACTAACATAAGATCACATATATAATGTTTTTCAATGTTCTCCCTATACGGAATTTATCCTATTACAATTGTACAATGAAAATGCATCTTTGTATTACAATAACATCTACCCGAGGAAATTTCACAGCGTCATAATTTTTTTTTTTCCGTCATCACTAGTTCATTTCAATACTTAATTACGAGACGAACTTGCTACTTGAAATGTAATCCGAAAGGTGGCGTATAATTTATCTATTGCCTTTACAGCTCCTGGGCGATATTCCTTTCACACATACCCTTACATAAAAGAGGGGGGCACAAACAAATTAGTAAAGGCGGGCCCGGATATCGGCATCTTCCACTATCCGACCAATAACCCGTAAGAAATGTCTATGAACTAGTATTACGGCGGAGTTAGCAGCGCACGCAGTGGATTCCGCGCACCGAACTAATTTTCGCGTTGGCAGCGGTCTTCTCGATTAGCCGCATAGCCGGAAGGGGTCCGGGCCTATAACAAAACATATCAGACCCCAAGCTCAAGGCAAATGTACAGATTTCATTGATTCACCCTAGATGCTTTCGATTAAATAACACTCCATGATTACCTGATCACCAAGTTTGCTATTCTTTGTTTCTTGTGGTTTCTTGTGAATATCAAGGACCAGGGCAAGACCCGGATGACACACAATCGTTTGTTTTATTTTAGAATTTATAGGAAAAAATATTGGCAGTTCTTGCACGTGTGTTTGGTTGCACCGACTCGTTCATTCAAAGATATTCATTGTTTTTATCGAGCCTTTACAGGCCGCCTTATCGCCCTAAAAAATTTCCCCCTCTCCATAAAGCAGTCGCCTTGGTTGAGCAATATTCAAGCTATAGTACACACTAACCGGCAAACAAGGCTCACTACAATAAACAGGACATGATGAAATTGCATTCAATGAACAAACGATACACGTGAGGACATACAGAATGTTGGCAATATTATAATGAATAATAGGATATAAGAATAAATAATAAAAACAGTAAAAAAGAGAGAATTGAGACATATACTATATAGTTATTAGGTGAGTTTTGGGGTTGATACATAATCCGTATCACCTCAAAACTCGCCTAATAACGATTTTATCATAACCCAAGCAGAATAAAATAAGCACAAACATATGGCCTATAAAAAATTATAAGGGTGATTCCAAAACAAACCATACTTTACGGTAAATTGACCTGTAGGCATATTGTTTAATGAGTGCAAATGGTACGATTTTCACAGCGACAAGATCTTTGAAAATAAACGCCCTATAAAATCATCTTTTTTCTGATTCACAAGACAAAATTATTGAGGTATTTTAACCTCGTCTTTACAATTGGGGGGTGGTTACCACCCCCCCCCCTACGAACTTTCGTTCCGGTGCGCTAAAACCTAAAAAAAAATCGTAAAAAGCTTCTACGTAATCGTTCTCTCATCTTTTCCGGTTCATTTTCGAAAAAAAATGTGAAGGTAAGCCCTTCCCCGGGTTAGGGTATGCCGTCACAGTCGAAGGGTAAGGGGGGTGGTTGCCACCTATGGATATTTTATGGGTGGATTTTTGAAATAATTATGCACTAGTATGGCTCTAAAAACTCTTTGTTTATGGAAAACTAGCCAATTGCCATCTTCGAGCTGAAAACCGCATAAAATCCGATATTCCTAACGTTTTTTTAGGTCGCAAAAATTGGATTTTCGCCTATTTTCAATGGAAAATGGCAATTTTGCCACACTCGCGGACTTGATGAACGTCATTGGTGACGCCATACTAGTTGTTGGTACTTATTTTGGTATCAATGGACAGAGGGGGACCATAGCTATCCCCCGGTATCAAAATCATAAGCATCGGGTGCTCTATAAAAATTCTCGACGGGGTGGTACCCCCCCCCCCCCCCTTGGGAAACCGTGTTACAAAAAAAGGCTTGGTAAGACTAGGGTTTAAAGTCTTTTAAGTATATGTGAGAGCGATTATGCTGAAATATTGTTCCAATTCGGTTCAACATTGCTAAAAATAAGGGAACAACATTAATATAATTAATTAAAAAAAAAAATGAACGCCGAATTTTTGGATTTTTGTTGTCATGATGCATGTCCCCATGCGCAGTTCCTACTACCAGTGATCCGGACGTTGCGATGCGCTCCGAGGGGGTGATACGGATATATCTAGTCAGTACATTGAGGCGCTGAAAATCGAGGATCTACTTGATGGCATGATAAATAATACTACATTTACATATCCATGCTGATAAAAAAATTCACCGTATCCCATGAGAAAAAAAATTAAATGGACAGGAGAAGATTTTTTATGATACGATTTCTCTCAATTTCGCATCCTCTCGGCGGCCGCAAAACGCCCACCGAGAACGTTCCAAAGGCAATAATGGGAAAATCAAGTAACAAAACAAAACAAAAATTACGCTTTGAACAGCCCGCTGCTGCACATGATTCAGTGAATTAGCCATTATTGGAACCATATATTAGCATCATCGGCAAATATTATCATGTAGAGCAGAAAAAACAGTTGGGAAGATCGTTAATAAAGAGAAGAATAGTAAGGGACCCGGAATCGAATCTTGTCAGGAACTTCCATTTGATGGTGGTAATAGACGAGGTTGGTTTCTGTTGTCCCAAGTAATTCTAATCCGATGTTGCATTACGCCTGGTCTCGAATGCCTTACTTAAATCTAGGAATATTACCTGACAGTGCAACATTTTTTTATTAATCCCCGCAGTGATACAGATTGTTAATAACAATAACTTAGGGTGTTTTTTTCTTCTCGAAACTCTCTTAAGAATCGCAAGAAGTGTTTCTGCTTCCGCGCTACATACACTTTTGCATTTTTTGTTAATTTATATGGGGTGAATCCTGTAAATTAGAAACAAATGAAAATTTTAAGCTCAAATTGTAAAATGAAGAAATTCGTGGTCCATTCAGGCAGTACGGCTAAATGTGAACGGGTCTATAATTACATGACATGACACGCGTCTTACCGAATTTTGGAAGGATAAGTAGACGGCTTGTGATCCAAAAGACTGGTGTCATTTTTTCACACATATGAACATTCGAATTCTCTCGTTTTAATATGGGCCAGCCTTCTGAATGCTCACAGAAGAGCCAAATTATTCAAACGAGGCCACGCCATAAAGGAAAATAATATTTGCGTATTCACTAAACATCGGGTTTAAATACGAATATAACGTCCAACACTTGAAAATATATTTTTGGTTTTAAATCATGCGAAATCCTACACGAAGTCAGGAAAAAGCGGCGTTACAAATAGTCGGTTCAAACTAGTTGGATCCTGTGCATAATTTACTGGATAAAGTGCTTTGAGAACGCACGATTATGTTGCTACCAGTTTCTTGACTTTAACCAGTTAATTTTGGGTCCAATCTTTTTCCGGAAATTTCTTTCTTTGTCTACAAAATTCAGTATGAAAAATTGTCCTCGTCCATTCGATGGTGCCCTCCTCTTACTGCGTATATCTATATTGATTGTAATCTTTTTTATGTCCGCAGTTCCTTTTATCCACACTAAAAACGATGCAGTTTCTTAGTAATTGTGGCTCAAACTGAGTAATCGAAAAAACTCAATTTGTGATTTTATAACTACACTAAACGGTGGCAAACGAGAGATGTTGCGGACACCAGATATTGTGTGATAGTGATTTCATATAATTAGACACTCAATAGATCTCTTCTCTGTAATTGGCTACATAAAATGTCGTCAAAGAGATCAAACAAGGATAATTTTTACTTGCTATTTCAATACATAAAACAGGCCGACTTTCGTAATTTGCTCCTATACGAAATTTAACAAATAATTGCACAATTTTATATGTACCAACGAAACTGTTCTCAGCTTAATCCTGTTCAGAAATCGGAATCTTTTGCAATGGAAACCTTTACATCAGGCCCAAATCAAAGAATTTTCACATTTTTCGGACACCGTTATCTGAAATCTCTCTTTGCAACCTTTAAATAGACATGAGGCTACTTATCCAAAAGCACGCCCCCATTTTTTTGGAACCCGTGGTGCACGAGCGACCATCCTAGTTTTAGAGGCCGTCGGACGTTATGTTTGAAGTTTCACAGTCCGAGGAACATGGCGTTTTGACATTAGAGTCCTATAGACCTCACGTTTTGATTTCAGTGTCCTAGGGACGATCGGTAATAACACGCATCGGGCCTATGGACTATAGTAATAAAAAGAAGAGTCCTAGGACACTTAAATTGTGGGACTCTGAAGTTTATTACATATACCCGATCTCAAGGTAAATACAACCAAATACAAATTTTGAGGGTCCGGGGACTGAGTGTACTAAAATATAAAATTTATGTCCCTGCAGTTGATCACGGTCCTAGGCTATAAAAGAGAAAAAAAAAAAAAAAACAGAATAATGTTTAAAAAATTCGGGTCTATGATCCACACGTTTGGATTCTCCTTGTCGGTACTGACCTAGTGGTCCAAATGTACTACATGTAAAAAATGAAGAGTCCTAGGACAGTAAAAATAGTGGACTCTGAAGTTTTTGCACATTACACAAAACTCAGGGTCCCTAAATTTTGAGGGTTCCGGGGACGTTGTGTACTAACGTGGGTGTACCATGCGAGCTGGTTTCAGGCAAGCATCCAGCACAAATGAAGTGTCCTGCTGAATAATGGCTCCACCATTAAGATTCTCTTTAGAGGGGCAGGTGACTTATTTTTTAAGTGATCGATCAAAACATTCATAATTACATTCAGGACATCATGGTGCACACATACATTCCATGTGCAGATCACATAGCTTTAATGACGACAATTTAAGGGTGGTAAAATAGGTGATTCCCAGGCAGATCCCACCCATGACAATTTTCAAAATTCTAAATAACTATGGAAATTCCCAGGCTGTTTTTGACAAATCAATGGGAGAATTCCAATGGGAGAGGTACCTGAGCGTGCATAATAAGGTTAAAAAAAAAAAAAAAAAGAAAAAAAAAAAAAAAAGCAAGGAGCAAAGGAGGAAGGTAGAGGAGGGAGAAGAAAAGGCAACGGCGAAAGAGATGAGGGTGTGGGGATTCCAATTGTTTTTTCATCCTCTTTGGGTGTTTTTGACCACAGAGAACGAAAGGGAAACCAACTACTAATTGATAGTATCCTTGGGAAATGGAATTTTTTTCAGTGGGTCAGTAGAGTCATGGGAATCCAAGTCAATCGTAGTTAGTCTACTCACTTACTCACTTATCTCTCAGTGGCATGCCATCTGTTAAATAACCATTTGGTATATTGGATATTTTTTTACCTGATTGTTTATTTTGGGAATTCTCATCCACTTTTGAATTGCATGATTTTCATTGCACCTTCTGGAGTTCACATGGAAATTCCCAAAAGGAAGAGGCGTAAAAAAAGGAGGAAAGGGATAAGAGGAAAACAGGAAAATGAATGGGGGGAAGAAAGGAAAAAAGAAGAAAAGTGAAGGGAAAGAAAGTAAGAGGATAAAGAGGAAAGAAAAGAACGAAAAGAAAAGAGGGAAAAAAAGAAAAGATGAATTCATTTTGGAGACGAATGATGTTGTTAATAGAGGTTGTGGATATTTTTTCTGGCGAGCCCAATATGACCTGCTTCTGTTCCAAATCGGTCAATTTGATATTCCACTTATTGGTCTCGTTATGGCCATAGTTCAGTGTTTCACTTCTATTCCGTTTATTCTCTGCTGTTTTTTTCAGTAGGGCCAGTTAATAACAATAACTATCGTCGGGGCTACTACAGTGCGACGGATGTTGTATTGGTGGAGTTTGTTCCAAAACAAAAATAGTGAAAATGTACTGCACATCACCGTCCAAGCTTTACCAGTTTCAAAGCTTTAAAGTACATAAACTTTGGGCCATAGAGAAGAGAAACCTTTGTTTTAGCACTGATGCTAACCCCTCGATAACGCATTTTAAAGTGCAGATTTAATTTGATCTATTTCAGTCGTATCGCTCATTACATTAGAATACCAGATAGTATGTAATTGTCCGAGTTGCAATTTTGCATTTAATTTATAAGGGTGAGCAAAAAAACTTGAGACCCAGATTGTTCCTCCTCCCTCCTTTCCGCATTTGAATTTTTAAATAACTTACCTAACACATGTGGTGTCATCGAGCCAACTTTCATTATCTTTAATGTGCGCAAAGATAATCCAATCGGAATCGAGTATACGGACCGCCTCCAGTCTTTTATAATCAAGTAGTCCAGCTTTTACCCCTATCCACGATTCCCATTTGAATCCACGTGGCCAACTAAGCTAATTACTCCCAAATGACATAAGACGGTAATTGTCTATTTTATGTGAATAAAAGTGGTATCTTAAAGGGGGTAAAAGTCAGTTGAGTGATAAAGGTAAGTTCTATTTGAACACTTTTTTCAATATGTGGCATATTTTTGGTCTACAAATATAGACAATACTTTAAACCTCAGTTGTCATCGATGTCTGTTCCTTCATATGGTTGAATCATCAGCCTCTCCAGAAACTGATACATCTATCAGGTTAATTTATGCTTTCAACTGATTTTTAGTGAAGTGATTGATGAAGCACGTAAAGTGATCAAGAGGGCCTCGATCTAAATTGCGACTGACACTGATATTGGCTTCGCAACGCCGTTCATTTTAATGCTATCCGTGGCCAGAGCAGAAATCCGACTACTAGATTCAAACGACTGCAGCTCGGTTTATACCAACCGATTTGAATGATCTTTGCTAGCAAATAAAGATAACGAACCAGCTTTCAGATGATACCAGACTGTTATATCTGAACTTCACATTCAAATGGCGGACACAATCAGGCTATTTTTTTTACTCACCCTGTATGAACCTTGTTTATTGTGCGTACTTTGCAGAGTTTGTAAGTTTTCAAATGTCACTTTTCTCAGAACGTATTTTCGTATTTCGGTATGCAATACACCCTCGACGTTTTGAAACAAAGTCATGAGTCTCATTGTCATTTTAGATTCATTTTTTGTTGGAAATACATGTACGCAAGAGTAAATATAATCTGTAACTATTTTGTTCATCTTTAATACCTCGAGGGCATTCTACTCGTTAGCAAGTGAAAGCCCTCCTGGATCGATCCTCATATCAATTATCAAGGAAATCTTGCTTCAACTGTGATAGTTACCTAACGGGCGAACCAACATGACAGAAGAGAAGCATATTCTCACTACAATAGCCATTGAATCCATTCTAGCATAGACTTTTTACTGGTAGTAGGAGATTGCAAGGCCAGGATAGGACTGAAAGCTGCAAAGTTCACTCGCCGCGCAAGAAAGAATTAGAAAATGTAAAAAAAAAATGTTGGATCTTTCAGTAACACAGCTCCTCAATGCAAGAACAGACTTTCCCATGAAATGGGAAAGCTCTGAAATGTAGAGGCAACATGCTTTTGTCAGTTTGGGCTCAGACCATATAATGGTCTTTACACAGTTGGGTAGCAGTCTCGGGTAAAACAAAATGGTGACTAGCCTAGAAAGACTCGACATGATTGGCGGCTGCTCAGAGAGAGGAATGACCTCCAAGAGCGGTCCATAATTGAGGGCACCAACCTCACCTCTACTAAGTTTTCTCACTACTACCTCACATACAGTATCTAATGAAAACTTCTGGCAACTTTGGCCATGTTTCTATAAATTCATAGAGGAAATTCAGAATATCCCACCATAATACAAGCTCATTTCTTTTCCGAATACCATGCTTTCAATATAGCAAACCAACAAACAAAATATACGGTAACACTAAGTTTTGGGATAATATTAAACGTAAATGCATCGAAAATGCCACACGAATTTACTCAATAGTCGGCAAAGGTGGAAATTAATAGTAAAATTGCATCAATCTGCTTTAAAATATTATTGTGAGAAACATACAAGTTACAATGCCAATTATAACGTATGCCTATATGCGTATTGCGAGCTATTATACACTGCAAAAAACAAGCGCTAATACATTAAAACTATATTGCATTAATATATACTATTTAATATTTTTTATATGAATTTAGTTTTTTTTTACTCACACTGTAGTCACAGCAAAGAGTAAATACTGGCATTAATATACCCCTATTATGTTATAACACTTATAATACTATCAAATATTAGCATGTTAAATTATTTAACACGCAAAGATGTAATGAGTGGCACACTTAATATTACATTGATGCGTCACCTTTCATTTTATTAACATTTTTTATCCAATCAACGACTCTGCTTCATTTCCATATTGGGTGTCGTTTTAAATAGTATATAAATATTCCATTCAACCGCGTTATCACTGTTTGAAAATCGATATTGATGTTTATCATTTCGCACTGTCTTACATACAAAACATATTTTAACATTTCACATATTAATCTCTCATTTTTTCAAAACTGTTTTCTCTATTAAAATTCCTCCTATATTACAACAATGCTCTTTAAATACCAACGTGTTAAATATCAACTTTAAAAGAAGAGTTTAATTTAAAAAAATTGAAAATACAAGAAATAAAATTAAATTTCAAAGAAATATAAAATCACGTAATAAATTTAAAAAAATAACAGAAATAAAAATTAAAGTAAATAAATTACGAAAAAATAATAAAACATTCAACCTCACGACTCTTAAAGTGGTGCTACCAGTACTCGAACCTACACAGATAATCACCAAATCACAACAATAATATACGATACACTATTACATACCTGGTCGTCTAAGACGGCACCGCTAAGCCACACGACTGCTCGGGATTCGGCTGCTTTAAATAACCAAGTACCTTTCAATTAAAGTACGAGTAGCAAATCTGGTATGCCTTGGGACGCTACAACAAACATCACAGTACCACAGGGACCTAGGACTACACAGAGAGCACAGTTAGGGTCCTGGGACACTACATCACAGTATCACAGGGTCCAAGGACTTTGTCTCATAGCACAGAGTCCTAGGAAGCTTCTGAGAGGACCCTTGAATTTGCGATAGTGTGTAACGAATTTCAGTAGTCCCCCAAAATAGAGCGATCCTGGTCCTCACTAAGTAAAATTGAACTTTAGTTTTCAGAAGATCCGTGTCCTAGGACACACAGTTTTCTGAATCCCTGATTAGAGTTTCGGAGACTTGGCGTCCTACGGACGCCCAGTCTCCGAAAACCTAGGTCTTAGGACTTTCTGATATGTAGGACTCTTAATCCTCACACCGGTTTTTTGCATATTTTGGAAGGCTTTCCATGTATTAGATCACACCTGAATTGAATAAGCCGAGTACGGCCGTCTTTATTTAATAATATGATATGTTAGTACTTTCTGGTCGTGCAGCGACAGAAAGTCAAAGCACGGTGTTCTATGGGGACAATTTCGATAGTCAGGCAAGGGTTCAAAACAAGGTTGCGGTTTTCTTTTGTACTTGTTTGTCCAATAAAACCTTGGACGTTTTCTTGTAGGGGAATGGTCTACAATCGATCGCTCTGCAATTTGAGAGAATTCCGTATCCTAAAAATCTCCTCCTCCTGTCACTTTAAATATTAAATATAAAGGCTAATATTTGCACAAATACCCCTAAGTTCTTTCATTTGAGAAAGTTAACGACACAAACATACACATATTAAATAATTACTGTGGATTGTGCATAACATTGGTAACGATTATACTCATTTACATTTGTAGCTGTAACTAATTGATATTTTGAAGTTTTAAATTTCAGTTAAACAGATTCAATCAAAACACTTCAAAGTTATAACACTAAGACAATTTGTGAAAACTTTACAATTTAAAAAAAAAAAAAAAATTTTAGTACTTATTTTTTTCATTTAAATTTATGATGATAGTGAAATGATCTCACATATATTCCCGTAAGGAAGGTATTATTGTTAGTATTTGATTCCATAAGCAAGGATCCTGAATTTGATCCCTAGTTAGGTGGCTTATTTATAAATACAGTTAGCGTATTGAGATGAATCATACAATGTAAAACGGCCCGTAAATCCACAAAACCTGTCGTGTTTCGTTTTTCCCCTCTTTTCTTTTTTTCCGATTTCCCCACTCCCTACATCATTATTTGAGTTCGAGCCCTTGACTAATAAATGGACTAAACTGATAATTGTTTGATAATAAGTGCAATAAGTTTTTGATATTTAGTGCATATAGACAAATTATGAGTTGTACTGAGTCAAACTTTTGGAGCTTCCTCAATTAAATATCATGATTGTGATCACTTAAATATTATCCTTGAAATTATTCAAATAGTATACCAATATGGACTGCTATGAGGGGCAGGGTTGAAACTATAGGCCAAGGTGATCTCGAAACCAACTCTGTCCCGAGGCGTAAGGCCGAGGGGCATAGTATGGTTCGAGATCACCGAGGGCCTATAGTTTACCATGTCCCGAATAAAAAGCAGTCAATATTGTTTGTATATTACGAATATATAGATTCTTGTCCATCTGATTGGTTAAAAGAACTTTCTAATCCAAGATTCTTAACATAGGCCCTAATAATATGTGTAGGCATGGTTTAAGTAACAACAATTTTGTATAACTTACCGATAGTTCTTCAGGATCCAACTTCTAAGTGTTCCAATTAAACATCCAAATTATAACAGCAAAACTCGAACAGTAACAAGTGAAATTCCTAAAAGTTCCACTTCTTCATTCCATGTCAACATTGTAAACAGTCCCGCATAATGTCTCGTAAGTTCTTCCTGCCACATTGCAAAAGTACAGCGTAATATCCAGGAACACCTTTGTCCTGTAGACCTTGTGGATCAATCAAATCCAGTGACTCTTGAATTAAGGCCATGTTTTCTGGCGATATGGGGATTTTTGTGCTTTACAACACCCTTTACCTTACCTTGCTGTTTCAGGGTTGTGAGAACCTTTGAAAACTCGTGAAGAAATAGCAAAATCTTCATACCTATGATATCAACTTTCCATGTGTTAGGAAGTGACGTTGGAGTCAAAACGGATCGCCATCATCGACTTTTTGCTATACGAAGTGCAATTTTTCTGTCGGCAAGATGCGTATCAAGTCATTGAACTCCGAATTCGGGAACCTTTCCATTCCACGGCCTGCAGATTGGTCCTCACCGCTGTCAAATAATCCTCGAATATCTCACGGTATTTTACTTCGTTTGGTATTAGCACTATCATCTGCGTCTATGATTCATTTTATACAGCTCAAAACGTGGCTTGATGTCGCCATTTCGTGCCCCCTTGTTCGGTGGTGTTTGTACCGGCTTCTGTTCTGGACCAGCACCTGTGGGGTAAATGTGTAAACAAAATTCCCTAAAAGCTATCGTCCTGCTTCACACACAGAACTGGGAACCCGGTGAGTTCGAGTTCGCGCTGAATTCATCTCTTACACCAGCTTATATATGTACACTCATATACGGATGATATATAGTCCAACAAGCAGTCTCTATGTTGGGAAGAGTTTCCAGGGTATAGGTCATGATTAGATGCCCGCTCTCCCAGGGAATAGTTTCATTTTTGGTTCAATCTTGAAGCTAGTTGAAATTTATCCTCCACTTTTAACCAATCAGATGACAGGATCTATATATGAGGTATATAAAATTCAATATAACCTTGGTTCCGTAACTTTATAGTCTTTATTGAGTAGATACAGGAATTTATACCAGATGTTATTATTCTGGTCTGCTTCGTGAACGCATTGCTGACTTTCCGATAATACAATTCGACTTTCCCAAAATCGAAAAAAGTTCTCGACACGCCTTTACTAAAGAAGCTGTATTTAAAAAAGAATTCATTTGTAAAAATAACACCATAGGCATACAACACATTTATTTTCATAAAACTGTAAACTTCAACAAATAGCGTCAAACTTATTCCCTGATGGCCTTTTTTTTTCTGTGGCTATTTTCGGGACCATGATACATTAAACGGTGTTTCTTGCTTGTCACTCATATGTAGTTAATTTATTTATTTATTTTATTATTTATTAATCGTTAGTTATTCAGGAATTCCTTCAATCAAATGTATTGGTCTCCCAGAGACCTGATAACAATAATTACAGTAATCAGTATACAGAAAAATATTCGTGGTACCAATCTTACATCACACATATCCATGTATATTGCTATGTAGATTATTACAGTATAAAAAGACATACAATACACTGTAGCAAGCACCTTTGAAGATGATAGCAGTACCCACACACGTCACACGCAGACACACACATACAACACATATACACAGACAAATGTACCAGGCACACGAACACAAGGCGGCATTGGTAACTACACACCCCCACATAGCAGTACCATCACAAACACACGACACGCATTGCATATTACATACACAGAAATGGTAAACCAGGATATCATGTGGTTATGGCAACTGTACAAGTAACAAAACTCAGGGAATCTAATTTTACTTCGTGTGGGCCTGTTGGTAGATTATCGAGAGTACAGCTGCCTCTGCGTACTGGAATGTTCTTTTACCCGCTTTGTTATTATTCCATGATGGAAGAATCAACATGTTCTGAGCCTGACTAAGCGTGCCTGAGAAGGGTGTTGGCACTGTAACAGGAAAACACAGGAGATATAATCAGAGCAAAATGCTTAAAGCATTTAAAAGTTAAAATTAAGCTCTGATAATTCATCTTCTCCTCAGATTAGTCCAACAAAGGTCGTTCATCATTTTTGTCCACCGAGGTTCTGAATGTCTGCAGACAAAGGACACGGGCAAGTCATGTTTTGCAAATTTGGAATGCTTATGGTGCCCAGTATGAAATTGGACCAAACAAGAACGACAGTAAGTCAAAATGAGAAAGACCAAGGCTTTGGCAAGCATATTGACTGTAGATGAGGAAGCTAATGCTTAATTCTCCTGATTACACACCATTCTCTTGAAAACATTTGAACAACATAATCGGCCCATGATTGCTCCACAATAAACGATCAAAAATAACACCCAACCCATATACTTGTATGATTGACTCTTTCATAGAACTTTTCATACATTACGGAAATATTGTTATAATTATTTAGTGTCTGTTTAGGTCCAGACAACATGAATTTAGTTTTTTTATGTCAAGGTAAGTTTATTTGACTTGACCCAATGAGCAATTTTAGTCAAGTTAGTGTTAAGCTCATTTTTCAGGGTGATGGGTTCGAATTGAACCTGATAAAAGGGAGTGTCATCTGCATAAATAACACATTTGCATGAAACTGATTCAGGTAAAGAATTCACAACATTCTAAATACAAGAGACCACCAGAAAGGGATCTTTGAGGTATCCCCATATCAATATTCTTAAGTTCTGAAAGTACAGAATTAAAATTGAACAGCTTTGGTGATCTATCTTTTTAGATAAGAATTAAACCAATCTAATGCTTAACCAGTGATTCCATACTTCTTTA
Source organism: Ophioderma brevispina (assembly GCA_023653785.1). Lineage (NCBI taxonomy): Eukaryota > Metazoa > Echinodermata > Ophiuroidea > Amphilepidida > Ophiodermatidae > Ophioderma > Ophioderma brevispina. The sequence continues at coordinate 7,687 of JAMKCH010013519.1, read as the reverse complement.
ATTTACTAAGAAGTAGATTATGATTTTCAGTATCAAAAAAGCCTTCTTTAGATCTAAGAAGATAGATCCTGTACTTTCCTTCATTTTAGTTTATTAAGGATTGATCAGTTTACTTTAACAGAGTAGTATTAGTACTGTTTTTACTTCGAAAACCTGACTGACACTGATTTAAAATGTTATTAAAGACGATAATGGTAAACGTGATCAACTTACATGCACGCTCAAGAATTTTTGATAAAATAGGAAAAACAGAAAAAAACATGGGCCATATTTGTTAAGCCTCACGTATTGGTCACCTACTTGAAGTATGTGTACCGTGCTTTTTTCTCTCCAATCATATGGAAAACTTAATGATCAAAGAAAGGGTTACAAAATATATGCAAGTGGGTAACAAATGATTGGTGCTTACAACTTGAGTATTTAATAAACATTATCAATACCTGTAGCTTTATTATTAAAAGTTACAGATCTGATAATCAAATACAACAAGATTATAATTATCAAATTGAAATTAATTGTAAAAAAAAAAAAAAAAAAAGTAAAATTATCACAACTATTATTATTATCATCATTACTAGTATTTATTTTTATTAAATTTTTGCCGCCAAGTTTTACTGACAGAGTGAAAATAATACCCATAAATTGATCTGCAATCTCCTTATCATCACCCGTAAAACCTAAATTTGTTTAATTAGTTACAACAGGTGATGTATTCTTTGGAATTAATTCTCTTAATTGTACTCCAAAGTTCCTATTCATTAATATTATCATTATAGCAATTATTACAGTAGTTCCTTTTTCCATGATTTGTTAAGTTTATTACTTGGGTTTCTTAACTGCCTACCCATTGCCCAGTCATGTGATCATTTTGTTTTTATGAGCCTTTGAGAAGTAGTGGTCCCTTGTCCCTTTTGAAAGTTTCATATATTTGCTTGTATTCCCCTCAGGAAGGGAGGCCCTTGACTCTCTTCTCCTTCACAGGACAATGTGTATCACAGCCTATCAACACGTCCCAAAAGTGGCAGTAGCATGGGTCAACATCACTAGTCCTGCAATGTTCAACAGTGCTTCCAATTAATTTTCTTATTGTATCAACCAATTCATTATCATTAAGTTTTTCAAGCATCTTGATTTCACTATCTTAGGTGGTACTTTTAGTTTTCTTAGTCTTTGACGAGTTAAATAAATGAGGTGCGTGGTCAGTTTCCGACACGTGAACACCAGAAGTGAAATTTTATCTGGTTTGGAAACAAAGGCCAGATCAAGAATTTTTTGTGGTAGTTTGCAGTTATCTAGTGTAGTCATGAATGTAGCTGCTTCATATTACTATGAGAAGCAAAGTGTTAATTTTATTAGAGTTAGTTTCTACATAATCTAAGTTAAATCCCCAACAATAATAACATATCATAGTAGTGGTGGATTTTTTTGGAAAATTGACTCTAAACTTGTCAATGTAATCAGCAGAAGAATCAGGTGGTCCTATAAACAGTACCAAGAAGGATAGGCCTTTGTGTGTGGTAACTTAAATCTCTAACCCAAAGTGCTTCATTCCATTGTTTTATGGCAAATCAAATTCTCATTGCAAGACCACACCTTCTTTTATATAGCAACAAAACACCACCATCCTCCATGTGCACTCTATCAGTCTAATAAAGTGTACCCATCAATAGAAACCTCCCTGTCATTTATACCATCATTTAACCAAGTCTCAGTACCAATAACACATCATACTATTTTGATGAAAAAACTCTTACATGATCTACTTGTTACGGAGACTACGAATAATGATTGTGGCAATTTTGAAACTTTGTTTTTACTTACAATCAGAGTTCAATAAAATGTTCCCTGAAAGGAATTCTAATTAGATATCCGAGAAAAACAGTTTCACAAACCAACCAGTTTTACTTACTTTGCTTGGCATGAGAATTAATACATTAAATGAAAATCATTGTAACGTTTGTCACACACACGAGTAGAGTTGCAATCAAATTTTACTAAGACATTTGCCACAAGTACTATGTGTATTATTGTGTTTTAGAACGTTCTTAGATTTACAAACATCATTATAAACAAATGTCTTTATATCCTGCAAATCCTGTATCAGGATTGTAATGTCATTTTCTGAACACAATGACTTCAAATGAGGATTGTCAAAACGGGCTTAAAGTCAGAGCAAATTTCATTTTACTGTCCGATTTGTTTGGTTTCTGCAAAAATCCTTAAGTTGCTGAATAGTTGAGATAAAATTCCTTGCAAGAATAGAAGTTCCTTTTCGTTACATGGAGTCCTCATGCGCCAGTTCACAAGTCTATGTTGTCATTAACAGATAGACTGCCATTTCTGAGGAAGCACAATCCCGACCCATAAATTATATTCTGTTTCCAGGCTGAATGTCCCAGTGTTCTGTTGAGTAGTCAGGGAGGATATGCTATCAAACCAGTTTGACCTATTGTAGAAGAAATTGCAGTAGTTAGGGATTCTAACAGGAGATACACGCAGTATGAGGCGCGAATGTGTTATTAGTTCCACGTGATTATTATTGGCATGTATGATGTTCGCCTCTCACCAATACTGGGTGCAAGTTTTTTGGCCACAAGGTCTCAACGTACTACCTGAATACAGCGGTAATAACCCTTTAATTTTAGACATTCGCACCTATGATGTTCTTAGAATTGAGTCCCATAACGATGATTTCCTCTACGTTGAGTTGGGTTGACACTTGGTGAACTATTATGTTTGGGGGAAGAGTGTAAGGTGACAGGGTTCTCTGAAGTTGGAGTTTCTGGTTTCCTAGGTTTGTGGTAAACTGGCTTGCACATGTAATACTTTAGGATACACTTTATTAGTTTTCCATGGCAAAGGGATAGGTGGGAAATTATCTGATGGTGTACTTTCTCTACCTCAAGCACCAACACTGTAAGTTATTGCTGGTTGGGATTGTTGGTACATGTACTGGATCAGGTATAGGACTGTGATGGGAAGTGTCAGTTGAAAGTAAAGGAACGGATGCACAGGTGAGGTTCGGGTTTCAGTTGTCAAATGACTTGCTGTTTTCAGTGGAACAATGATTATAATCATTCTGCCAGTCTGTACATATGCATCACAGGTCCTAACACAGGGGTGTGTCTGTTAGTGTAGAGGCTGTTCAAACACAGGGGATGTGGTCTGAGTGGCACATGAGAGCAGTGAAATGTGGATTGGGGCATGTGTCTTGGAGTAGATGTAAATAACATAAGACTGTGAATCATCTAAGAGAAATTCAAAGTCTCATACTGTTGCTATTGGTGGTCAGGGTGGGTTTGCAGCCGATCACCCATTCCTCCATTCCGTTTCAACCCGCAAGGAGTGGCACACGCCTTGCACATTAACAGTTTGGTGGTTGAATAACAGGTAATTGTCACTTGTTCTAAATCCAAGTCAGCTGTTGTGATCCTAGCTCTTTAAATGTCCACCATTTTGTTTACGTATATGTTCAGGTTACCATATAAGAGGTAAGTTCACTGGTGAATTCATCATATATATCTGGGTTGATGTAAACTGTAGTACTCCTAGACTTAGGTGATTTAGTCCCACCGAGAATTTGTATCTTCACTTGGCCTGCAACCTACACGGGATAGGTTATCACTTCCAGCATGGTTGAAAAGTTCCATAGCTCACTGGGGCTCTCATGAGAATTCACAGCTTCCTCGCATGTTCAGTGATGCACAATAAACAGGAAACAGCATGCGTTATATCATAAAGTACAGTATGTGTTTATCTCCTTACAACACAAAGAAAGGCAGCTGAAGACAAAAATCAGCATCATAAATCAATAATTTTTGTCAAGAATAGATATCCATAAGGCAGCAGAGTTATATCAGTAGTTCCGCTGACTAATATGAACATATCAGTATAAGTTTCAAGTAGAAGAGAGTTTTAAACAGTATTTATGTTGATAAAAGGAAGAGCAATGTGTTCAACATGTGTGCACACTTCATCAGTGTACCTATATACGTGCTAAGTATTGTAAATCTACAAAGCATCTGGTTTCGAAAACAATGCGGACATATTTTCGGAAATGTCATCGTTTCTCTGGAGGAATATTACTTGGGATATTTTTTGAAAATGTTCAAAAATCATCAGAATTATCCTATGGCTTTCACGAAATATTATATCTTGTACAAATCTCCGTGTTATGACATTTGTTGCGAGGGTTATTTAACGTAAAATTAAACTATCTTCAAACAGTGTACCTATATGCTATGTTCTTGAAATCTCCCATAATGTAACTATAGTGCGGTGTCTGGAAATCTTCACAAGTGTAAGTTGTGAGGCGTGTCACATTCAGAGTTCATGTTCAAGTCCACGGATATTGTTCTTTTTGTCTACTGCTGCCTTAGACTATAACTCTCGATAGGTAGAAATAGGGTTTGGAACTGGTGGTCTTTTCCTTATCATCCTGAAACAAGCAAATTTCACTAAAATTCTTGACCTCACTAGTAGCGTGAAACGAGTGCATCTATATCTGTAAAAGAGCAATCAGCTTTAAAAGTAGAGAAAAAAATTCCCAAGGATCTATGGAAATCCATTCGCTGCATACCCTGCAGGTTTTAATCGGAAAGATTACAACAAGACTATTTCTCATGAGAAAAATAGAGCAAAAATAAATTCACGAAAGTTTACATTTTTATCGTGTAAAAATTTTTTGGGGGAAATAAGCGAGCTGTTAGACGTCTGGTTTGTGATTTACCTAGTTGCGATCCGGGAAATTCCATGAAATCCTGTCCATGTAAGTAACAACGTATTATCCTGGTGTGGGTCCTGGAGGAATTAGTCCAAGTATTTCCGTACCTTTTAGCATTAGCTGATTTTTTTTCTAATCCATCTCCTCTCAAAGCGGTATTCAACAAATGTGTAAAGTAGGTAGAGTGTTGTTAAGCAAGGTCTCAGATTTAAATCAAAGCGTTGTACTTTAAGCTTGTTAGTTTGCACTATTTGAAGATTGTGTAAGAATATGAAAGTCGCAAAATATTTTTGTAACAGTTCACTTTGGAAAATCGTGCCTGTATATCAATATTAAAGAAAAAAAAAGATCCTTTATTATACCTTCTGCATTTGGAAAACCACGCTTGTGTTCATTTATGTAGCGAATTTTATAACATCCAGGGGGGAAATTAAAAAGCACGGAATGGTCTATAACACTTAGAATGACACTTAGGGGGAAATGGAATTATTCATTTGGCTATAATCGAGTTATATGATTACTTAGATTAATTATTATTAATAATCCTTTGACGAAATTAAAGCGCAACCCAGCAAAAAAGGATAACGTTAAAGGGGAAACGGAAATTTCGCCTCTACGTATTAATAGTGCATAGAAAACGAATTCCCACCTAACCAACCATTTAAGCTTATAATAGTAAACGCTAAATTAATAATAAAAAATAATAAATAACGCGAATACACGACCAGGACGAAACGTTATACAGTATTAGGTTTTCTGAGTTGTATACGGATTAAATAACAAAAAAAATAAATTTCGCCCTCACCGATGATAGGAAAATAATAATAATGATATTAGTTAATAATAATTAACATTTAATGTATTAACAAACTGTGTATATAATCTACAATCGAGAGTGTTAATTTTCCGTTTTCTTTGTTGCCAAATATTTTATTTTAGGTGCTACATCCTCAAATGATCATAATTTCCTTGGATTAAAAGGTGTTATAATTCTAACTTACTCTAGCGGTATTGGTGGATTTGACATTTAAAATAATAAAATTCTACGAATTAGCCTTAGCAGTTAAAACTGCGATACTTTGGTGTACAAAAAATGACGGAACTAGGTAATTTGTTTTACTGACAAACTGCATGAATTTATTATCCTCTTTTTTCATTTGGAAAGCCACTAATCAATTCGCTCATTGGGTCAAAATTTTAAGCGCGGTCACCACAACCCCCCCCCCCCCCCCAACCATCTATACAATTAAAGCGAGGAACATTACAATGACCAAGGCTCATTTTTTTCTCGAAGTTGGACAAAACGCTCTACTTGTTATATTTCTTTGAATAAAAAATGCTAACTTGCATGAAACGGGAACGGACCGAAAAACGCATATAGCCCATACCAGTAAGTATAAAGTGAGAGCGTGGCGGGACCAGGATTCAAAATTGAGAGGTGTGGGCAATTTAAGCGGGCAAGGTGAAGTGAAAATCAGGTTTAAAAATTTGGTTAATTCTCGATAAGCGCTCCAATATTGCAATTTTAATCGTAAACAGGTATTAAATATGACGTTAAATGACATTAATAGGACTGGGGGGGTGCGCGGAATGTGCGCGCGCGAGAATTTATACGGTGATTTTAACTGCAATTGACAAGGAGGGGCTCATGGTTTTTTGGGAAAACTGGGGAAGGAAAAACATTCGGGGAGAAATCCTCCTTCATTGCCCCTCGTAGTGCTGGCACTGGGTGCGTGAGAACTAATAGTGTCCTAAAACTCTGAAAAATGGATCTTTTTTGTTGCTGTAATACAAAGGTTTAAGAAATTGAGATAAAGAATAAAAAATATTTCATCACGCCTATGAAATATGTGAGGGAAAAAGCATTACAATTGGAAAACGTTAAATGACTAATCGATTAATGGTGTAAAATAAACAAAAACACCGCATTGTATGTTTGAATGGTGCGATCTATTATGCAAACAGGGTCACCAAATTCTGTCATACACCTAAAGGGTCCGATGGGTTGTTCTGGAGGACCGTCTGGCCAGTAACCTATTGACCTCCGTGAAAGCGCCCTATAGTGAGGAGCGGAGACTCACTTTCCAGCTGCACCCTCAATGGTAGTTTATTATTACTTATGGTATGTCTTTGGAATGAGAGGTTAAAGGTGTAACGAGAGCCTTTCAAGGCATCCAGATTGTGTGTCATGTTGTAGCAATTTCATGTAGATTAAACACTCAAAAAGGATTTCTTACCTTATAATTGGCTACAGAATGTCTTAACAGTGAAAAACCAAATGGTGACTTGATTTGTTGAAATAATATTCAATATAAAATAGGGCGGGAATTTCCTATTTGTTTCAATACAAAATATAAATTTCAAATGTTTGTTACCAAAGCAACAATTGTTAGAGTATCCTTTCAGATAGGGATATTTTTTATGAAAAGCTTTACACAATGAAAAATGCGACGATGAAGATAATATTCCAGCAAATTTCACACTATATTAAAATTATTTCCAATAAGTTGAAAGTAATTTTAATATGGCTAATTTATATGTGAAATGTTCGTCATTGTAGTTGAAGTCTTACTAAAAGGTGAGAAATCTAAATATAAATGACATGCATAAATATCGAGGGTGATTCCTGACTCCCCGTGATACAAAAATTTACCATATGACCTGTTTTCCGCCAGGACAATGGGCGGCCTTTATATTTTAATAATTAAAACTTTGTCATTAAAGGAAAGTCTCAAATATGTATGCAATAGTAGATAAGGGAAACGTATATGAAAAAAATCTTATAATAAACATCACTCTTTTCTCAGCATTGATGAAATAATATGATGACACGGTCATATATTTCCTTTCACAAGTAACGCCCTATTACGATTGATCTTTCTATACTCTTCACTTGAGAATGGAAAAGACTCATTAGTTCATACTATTTTATTGTTTAGGCATGACTTATTACTTTAATTACTA